>CM031951.1:39547101-39644601 GCA_018749465.1 Paracanthobrama guichenoti | reverse complement strand
TTAACCAGTTAACTGTTTTTAACCGTAGCATTTTTACCGTTAAAATCACAATCATTTTTTACATGGTGTATCATAGTGAACCTTTTTGACTTCAAGGCCCCATGTTGTCCACAACAATACTGTACATTCACAATTTCTACTGATAAAATATTTACAAGAATCTAGAAAGACTTAAATAAGACTTAACTTAAATGTCTTGATCTTTAGTGGTTTTAGCTTATCTTCATGCTTGTTTTGTCGTGGTTTTAAAGTCATCTTGAGGCCCCTTGGTTGAGTGTATCATTTCGTAGCACTCTTGAAATCTTTTGTGTTTGTGTTAAGCAGGAGGAAACAGAAGCTTTGTGTGAATATCCGCTCAAACCGTGCTGTTTTCCACCACTGAGCTTTCTTCCATGACGGCCGGGCAGCAGGGCGAACAGACCGCCGTTGAGCTCTCCGGGTGACGTCGTGGTCTTTGATTTCCTGCGAGGGGCTCAGATGAGCGGAAGGCCAGCCTGGAGAAAGAAGATCGCCACCGCACGGCTCTCAGTCTGTAATTAATCGCCAGCGATCGGAGGTGCGGTCCTCCGATACCCAGTATGAAAAGCCACCCGTCTCCCACGCGGCCCAGCCCACGGTCAGCAGACGTTAGGCTACATTAACTGCCTGCGCCGTTTCTATTTCAGAGAAAGAGGGCGAGAGAAGAGTAGGAGACTCATGAAGGTGCTTGATCCCTCGGAGCTTAGGTGCATGAGACGGTAGCTGTGTACCTTTCATCTTAGCAGAGATTTGGAGAGGGTTCACACCACAGAGGCTCCTTAATTCTCACTAATTCATTTGCGCTCCAGATTCGCTTGGCGGCGGATAACCTGAGAATGATAATGAAGAGAAGAGAGTTTGGGCAGAGTCCCCTGCCTTTGAATGTGCCTGGAATGGATCGAGGGAATCTTTCTCTTTGAATCTCCGCAAGGAGAAACAAATCTTATTAGTATCTGTCATCAGATGTCCTGAAGGCAGAGTACGAGAGGTTTTAAAGGTATAGTTCACCTAAAAAATTAAAAAATGTTGTTCTTCTAAGATTTTGTCCACCCCCCCCATACAAAATAGTATCAAGCTCCAAAATGACAAATAGATGTAGTCTAAAGGGAACTTGCACTGTGTTAGGAAGCTTCATTGCTATCTGATTTCAGTTTCAAATAATAAATGCAATATTGCTAAATCTCAAATAGTGGATCATTTATATCATCAACATACTGTCATATCGCTAAAACTGATGTTAAAGCACTAAGGCAAAACAATACTGACTTTTTGTTTTTGTTTTTTCAGGCAATGGTCAATTTGTTGAGATTTTGGGCGATTTTCTCCATCCATGTCTTTTTGTTGTTGTTGTTGACTTTTTCCATATGTAGATTTCAATTACAAATACAAAGGCTATTTTCTCCAAATGAGTTTTCATCTGCACTAACCCAGAAATCTCCACTAACATACACCAAACTTTGTGATTTATAGTCTATACTTGATGGTTTTTCTAGAGAAAAATCAATATATATATATATATATATATATATATATATATATATATATATATATATATATATATATATATATATATATATATATATATATATATATATATTTTTTTTTTTTTTACTTTTCACGAAAAAACAGATTTCTTAATGGTATTGTTTGTCAACTGTCGCTGTCAAATTAGGCAGTATTCTTACTCTACCTTGGTAACAGAGTTTGACTAACTGTACTGACAATTTTAAACCTTTTTTTAAAGACTTTTAAACAACTCACTGTGTGATCAGAGAGCACACATCAGATCTCATCAGTGAGTTTTAAGTTAAGTAGATTGACATTTTTAAGTAATTGCAATTTAATAAAATTAAGTTAGTCCAACTTAAAATAAATAGTGATCACAACACATTTTCTTTTGTTTCAATAACTTTTGGGTAACCTTTTTTAAAATTGTCAAGTTCACGTAAACTTAATTTTTTCAATTACGCATGACGTTTATTTACTTAATAATGTTAGGGCAACGGGTCTCCTCACTTTAAGTTAAGTCAACTGATCCATTTTTACAGTGTATGAGTTTCTGTAAAGCTGCCTTGAAACAATATACATTGAGAAAAGTGCTATACAAATAAATTTGACTTGACTACATTCCAAGTCTTAAGATAAATTGGTGTGAAGAACAGACACAAATTTGAGTCAATAATATGATAGCCTTGTAACCTTTGCCGAAGCTCTGAAATCTCATTTCAAAATGGCACATCAAGCCAGGTTTAATTCACTCAGAAGACTTATGGTGTTGCATAAACTACTTTTACAGTATCATTTTAGGAGCTTGACTGATGTAAACTGTCGCCATGTGGAAGATTCTTCAAAATGTATATTCTACAGAAGGTAAAACAAATCAGCATATGGGTGAGAGAGGGTGAGTAAATAATGACAGAGTTTCCATTTTTGGGTTGAACTGTTTCTTTAAGCATGCAAGCTTTTGCATGTTCAGGTTTTTTCCAGGCCTCCCATGTGAATATAAAGCTGTGGGTGAGCTTGCGCGGTAGCAGCTGTGGTCAAGCAATTACGTCCGCTGATGTTGAGGCATGGAAAGCGATCCGTTCAAATGCTGATCACCATTTCACAATCAGATTCCGCAATGAATATTTATCACTCCAGAGCTGTAGGAATTCTCAATCAATAGATTTTACCCACTAGCAGAAAGATCTTCTTTTTCCGTCTCTCTCTGCTAACACCAACCTACACAAAAGTGGTACATTATCATCAGAGATGAGCAGCACCATATTTACATTTATGGATTGAAATGCCGCATTTTTTTTTCCCAGCCACACTGGAGCGAGTTAGTTTATTCCTAACGCGCTGAGTTGTGAACAGGATATACAGTGGAAACAAAGGTTTTTTTTATCGTCAACAATGTGTTTTTAAGCTCACAACGGGTCATGAAAGTGCTGAACTCATGAGCCTGTATATCACTGAAATCTGACCCAAGATTTAAACAGAAACTTTGTGAAGATGTCAAGGAAGCAACTGCCATAAATCGACAACAGCAGCACATTTAACATGCAATTGAAATGTCTAGTGCTAACATTTTTGTCAGTGACCTTTGTTCTTAGCAGATGTGGCTAGCATTTGCTGTTACAGCCCTCCTTTTTTGGAAGGAAAAAATTCAGCAAGACTTTTTACATTTGTCAAATGTGTATTTTCTGTGGCAAAGCATCTGTAGCAAAAATAATGACTTGCAATTGGTCAAATAAACGTACTCTTAAGAGGAATTCCTGGTGCCATTATAAGGCATGACTGAGGCTATAGTATGTTAAAGAGCATACTATTTCTGCAGTATTTATGCTTTGGACTGCATACAAAATGTCTGTATTTAAAATTGTACCTGTGTTTTTAAAAAGTAAGCATTTACTATACAATATTCAGGATTTATTGAGCTAGTATTCCATTCCAAATAAATTTTCTTCCACCATGGGAGTCTATGGCAGCCCTATAGAACCGTATGGTTAAAAAGTTGTGAAATATGGCACACTAACAGAGGTCAGTCCAAACATTCACCACAGCAAATTTGGAGTCTCTAACTCAATCCCTCTAGCGCCATCAACATGTACATTTATGCTAATAACTTTTTAATCATAAGGGCTAGTAACAAAATAATTTCCCCTCTAATTCCTTGGCTCAAGACAATTCGATTGCATCCTATGACGTAATTTTCTGTAGTGAAATTTTTCCCGCCAAAAAATTATTTTTCAAAATCACCATCAGACGGTTTGTCAAATCAGATCATCTTCAGGCCATGCTGGCAAACAAAACATTATTAAAAGCTTTTTGATAAACCCAACTGTTCTCGAATAACGCGCAAACAAATTTGACGAAGAACACGCCAAATTGGACGCAAGGCTATATCTCTGCAGCGCTTTGGCGTATTCAGACCAAACTTGGTACATGTCATCCCAAGCATGACCTGAGGCTACATGCAGCGTTTCGACACAGCGCCACCTACTGGTCAGAAGATGTGAAAAATGGCTGTTTTTGCTTATAATTTCTGAGCCCAAAACATAGGAAACTGGTCTATTCTGATTCAGTGCATCATGCCGAGTCATATGATACCCAGTTTTCCCATACTGACTATTGTGGGCATTGGCCATTTTGAATTTTGTCCTAGATCCTGTATTTTAAGAACGCATTAACATATCGTTACGAACCTCGGTATGTGTCATTGGGACCATGCCCTGAAGGTACTCAAAACATTTTGAGACAGCGCCCCCTCAAAATGTTAATAACTTTTGATTATTTTTGCCAATTTTAATTTAACTGGTCTCGATAGATTCCTTGGGTCATGCCAAGAACAATGGTATGCCATTATGCCATTTTGAATTTCTTTGAAAACCTACTTTTTTTTTTAACACCTCCTAGACCGTTGGTTTAATTTTCACCAAAATTGGCTCAGAAATGGCTCAGATCATCTTCAGACCATCTTCAAAAGCTTTTTGATATGCCAAACCATTCTCGAGTAACGCTTCAATGAATTTGTTACCATGATGATTCTGAGGCTGTAACTCTGCAATGCTTTGGCATATTGACACCAAACTTTTTATGTGTAATTGTCACCTCACACTGACCACACCATAATAATTTGATAACTGCTCCGCCTATTGGTCAAAAGTGATAAGCGAGTTAATCATATTAGTGATTGTATTCATGATTTTTCAGCCATTTTGACCAAAATAAAAAGCTCTCAGCCATGCTTGCATTTCATATTCTTCCTTTTTGTGATTGGCTCCAATAATTGCTGCTTTCAGCTATAGTTATAGTTGATTTTTTTCATGTTTCATGCAACATATGTAGAGGTCAAAGCGTGAATTTATATCAGAGGCATATCCAATAAAATAAGTGGCGAATCCAATTCCAGAGCTGTACAAATTAAGCCCTGCGTCCTCCTAAATAAGCTCAAGGAGGCAGAAGCTGGTTCATTTAGCTCTCTAGGCACTCACACTGAGATGCTAGTTATGATATAATGTTGAGTTATATACTTTAAACTAATTCCCTGAAGCTCTTGCTTTTCGTCCGCCAGTTTGGCAACGCGCTGCCGCAGAACTAAGGCAGATCAATGAGGTGTAATGACTCTCCAATCTCCGTCAATACTCAATTAATGAAAAGGATGGAGAAAATATCAACACGCTGCCAGCCAGCACTGCTCCAAAACTGTGAGTAATGATTACTCAGGAAGCACTTTACAGCCGGAGAGAATCCCAGCAGAGCTCTGGACACCGGGCTCCTGGGAGGTTTGACTATAAACAGGGAGATTCGACGCAGATTTACAGCTTGGAGAGTTCTGAGAGCCTAGCCGTTGAAAAGCTTCACTCGCTCAAATACAAGCGAGTCTAATTTGTAGCTCTGCTGGGAGACTTTTAAAAGAGAAGTTTTCTCCCTTTACAGAAAAAAAACTTAACTGAGCTGCATGAGGGTCAAATCATGATTCTTTTTGTTCCACATGGAGTAAAACATGACAGTTGGGTAATGTTAGAGGCGGCACAAAAGATTAACATTCTTTCATTTCAATAAAAAATAAATAAAACAACTTAAGTCAATAGTGATACTGACACACAACCTGTATTACTGGAAACAATGATAACCTGCTGTTCAGTAAGCGAGTCAGACATTGATTCAGTAACTGCTCTATTCAATTCAATGATTTATTCAAACTGGTAATTTGTTTCTTAACTATTCATTGAAAGAATTGGCTCATTAGAATCATTAGCTCGAGAATCAATCTACACTGATCGTGCTACAGTCTAAAAAATGCTGGGTTGTTTCAACCCATGGTGGTGTTCAAAATGAACAAACCCAACCGTTGGTTTACATTTTTTTTATTATTACATTTTTAAACCCGACGGCTGAGTTTGTCCATATTTATAGACCATATATAGAGAGTACCAGTAATATTTTTTGATTTAGAACTGGCTCATAAGAGTCATTCGTTCAGGAATCATTCTACTCTGATCACACTAATGTTTTTGATTCAGTATAGTGAACCGGCCTATACGAGTCATTTGTTTGAGAATCAGTCTACACTGATCGTGCTGTTTTTGAATCAGTATAGTGAACCGGCTCATACGAGTCATTTGTTTGAGAGTCAGTCTACACTGATCGTGCTGTTTTTGATTCAGTGTAGTGAACCGACTCATACGAGTCATTTGTTTGAGAATCAGTCTACACTGATCGTGCTGTTTTTGATTCAGTGTAGTGAACCAGCTCATACGAGTCATTTGTTTGAGAATCAGTCTACACTGATCATGCTGTTTTTGAATCCGTATAGTGAACCGGCTCACACGAGTCATTTGTTTGAGATTCAGTCTACACTGATCATGCTGTTTTTGAATCCATATAGTGAACCGGCTCACACGAGTCATTTGTTTGAGAATCAGTCTACTCTAATTGCGCTAATGTTTTTGATTCAGTATAGTGAACCGGCTCACACGAGTCATTTGTTCGAGAATCAGTCTACACTGATCGTGCTGTTTTTGATTCAGTGTAGTGAACCGGCTCACACGAGTCATTTGTTTGAGATTCAGTCTACACTGATCATGCTGTTTTTGAATCCATATAGTGAACCGGCTCACACGAGTCATTTGTTTGAGAATCAGTCTACACTGATCGTGCTGTTTTCGATTCAGTATAGTGAATCAGAGTGTGACTACGTGGTCACTGCCATGTTTCACAAAAAACAAATAAGCTTAAGTATATCAGAGACAATTGGTTTCAGTGGTTTCTACGATCTAATGCTTTTTGAAAAACACAGCCAATGCCATAGGTTTTGATTCACTTTAACTAGCTCATAAGTGTCCTTCTCTGGGAATCAGACAACATGGTCACGATGTATGTTTTGATTCACCAAAAAAAGTATAGAATAATTTTTACTTCAATCGGACTACTCACTGGTTGCGTTGAATTTATTTTTGCGTTCAGCCCATGGGGACAACTTATACTAAAAGAACGTGTCTTGTCATTTCACAGTGCACTGTGATTTTATTGCATCATATTTGCAAACTGTGAACTCAAACTGTTCCTACCAACAGTTTATGACTTTTCTGCTTTTTAATCTTGCTTTGTACAAAAGAGGCCGTGTTAAATGGTGGCCAGAAAATTTGTGACCCGAAGTGGCTCGCTCAGCGAAATGGCAATATGAAAGTGAAAGCGTAGCCGGCCTGCTGTATGACTGTATAAACATAACAGGTTGTGAATGAATCAGAGGTCATCGCCTGTCTGCTGGTTAATACATAATTTATGTCTCAGCATTGCTTCATTACAGAGCATCAAAGAAATCAATGGCCCAGCGGGGTTGCTATCACAGAGTATACAAGAGCGTGCACGCGCACTCGTATAGAAATCTCACCCGTAGCCCCGTCGCACCTTGAGCTGTAACTCTCCTGAGTGGCTCTGCCTGCGCGCCAACACTCTGACAGTGAGGAAAATAAATCCCCTCCTTTATTCGCCACAGAATTCAGCGCACAAGTGGCTGTAATCAATAAACACACAGTCGAGCGGAGTGATTTACGCGGCCCCGTGTTTCACGCACAAAGAAAAGCTCAGTTCCCCCCACAGGCAGGCACCATAATGGAGGCCTTTCAATCTTAATGGACGGCTACGATTGTCATGCTTGTTGTAGCAGTATTCAAAAGCGCCATCCGATCAGCCTGCAGGACAGCACAGAGCAGACAGATGATTAGGTACTGCAAACGAGCCTTATCGCCGAGGGAAATTGATGACTCAATCCGAGGGAAGATGGACGACTTCATTTGTGTCATATAAAGAGCTGTATCGCTCATAACGGAGTTATGATTGAGCTTTAAGGGAAGCGTTCATAATGACATTACATCCAGATATGCCTCTCCTCTTCATCTGGCATCCATCCATGTGTGTGTGTGTGTGTGTGTGTGTGAGGGCTGGTAGGAGGCAGAGAGAGAGAGAGAGAGATAGCGAGATAGAGAGAAATAAACGGGTATTGCTTTTTCTTAGCTCAGGAGACTTAATGGAGATCTCAGCTGAAGTATCAACACTGTCTCAGAATAAAATATTTGACATACAGTATAAAGCTATAACATTACTGTGACATGTTTGAGCTCATATTGAGATCTCTGACTTTGACTGAAGACTGTCTTGTTCATTCTAAGCAGCTCTTCTGAAACTCTAGAAGACATTCATGAGGTTTCTGGGGTCATTTGCTCAAGTTCAAGTCTCAATTTTCTCTCCATTCAATCTAATCTAGTGGTTCTTAACTGGGTTTGCTTCAGGATCCAGGTTTTAAGTGGTGACCCATCACAGTACTCAAAATGAAGCAGAAATATCAAATATTGAAATATATTGTCATATTTTTACACAATTAGAACAGTAGCTCAGGACACATATATACAGTACCAGTCAAAAGTTTGGAAACACTATTTTTGAAAGATGTCTCTTATGCTCGTCAAGCCTGCATTTATTTGATCAAAAATACAGAAGAAAAAACACTGTAATATTATGGCATATTATTACAATTTAAAATAATGGATTTCTATTTTAATATACTTAAAATAGAACGAAAATAAAATGTAATGTATTGCTGTGATCAGAGCTGAATGTTCAGCATCATTACTCCAGTCTTCAGTGTCACATGATCCTTCAGAAATCATTCTGAGATATGATATATGATATATATATATATATATATATATATATATATATATATATATATATATATATATATATATATATATATATATATATATATATATACACACACACTACCATTCAAAAGTTTATTTTTTTTTAGTTAAGAGAAACATTTATATTTTTATTCAGCAAGGATGTGTTAAATTGATAAAAAAAGTGACAGTAAAGATTTAATTCTGTTCTTTTTAACCTTTTACTCATCAATGAATCCTGACAAAAATATCACAGGTTCCAAAAAAATATTAAGCAGCACATCTGTTTCCAACACTGATAATAAATCCTCATATCAGAATGATCAGTGAAGGGTCATGTGACACTGAAGACTGGAGTAATGATGATAAATTCAGCTCTGATCACAGGAATAAATACTATTTTAAAGTATATTCACATAGAAAACCATTATTTTAAATTGTAATAATATTTTAGAATATTGCTGTTTTTTTCTAGCCTGACAAGCCAGACCCACATCAAGATGTTGGGTCTGGGAACTCACCATTGGCAGGGCTCAATCCGAGGGGCGGGATAAACACTCGTCTTTCAAATTCCCTCTGCACGCAATAGGATAGCGCTACAGCCAACCAGAGCAACGAAGGTGAAGCGGAGCTAGTTCTTTGTTCTCCTCAAAGAAAAGCTTAACTTCCAGTCTTCCAGAGTCGTGGCCAAAGCCGATTCGAAAGACCGCCGTTCACCAGCTTCTTTGTTTTCAAGTAACACGCGGAACCGCCGCAACTCTGCCGTCATTATGTTAAGCCCGCCCACCGACTCTATACACAATGTGATTGGCCTGACCAGAGCTTGGTTTTTCAAGCTCGCAAGCCAACGGAGAGTTACTAGATGCCCTGAATGCAAATTACATTTGCTGCCGCTAGGGTGCGTCTAGATTTCTAGGCTAGTTTTTTTCTGTATTTTTTATCAAATAAATGCAGCCTTGATGAGCATAAGAGACTTCTTTCAAAAACATTAAAAATAGTAAGTAATAGTTTCCAGTCTTTTTACCAGTAGACCTACTCTCTCTCTCTCTCTCTCTCTCTCTCTCTCTCTCTCTCTCTCTCTCTCTCTCTCTCTCTCTCTCTATATATATATATATATATATATATATATATATATATATATATATATATATATATAATATAAATCTTATAGGAGGAATAGAGCAAGTACAAACGAGCCAGAGATGGAGGAAAGTGAATCGGCGAGGGAACAAAGAGAAAACACTTGAGGCGATCATTCCTGGCAGAGAGCTGGCAGCTCCAGCGCTTTCTTTCCTTTTCTTTTTTTCCTGCAATTTTAAAATGTTTCCCTCCACCTCCAGCAAAGTGCAATAACAGTGTACAGATTGCTTATGTCATCACATTTTGACAAACTTCCCAATCCAATTTGACCTTCATTTTCACCCATCTGCTTCCCCTTTACTTCACCGTTCCAGCACTCTTTCTCTTTCTATTTCTCCAGAATTCCCTTCCTGTCATTCCATTTTAATTCCTTCTTTTCTTGTCAGTAAACCTATATCATAACCTCTCATGTCTCGTACACAGTTAAAGTTCACGTTTTAGAGTCTGAGATCTGTAGACAGGAACATGAACACTCATTAGACATGTTCAAATATGGTTACATTTTTCCAACTCTACGACCAACGTGTTGAACTGTTGGCATCCATGTTTCTTGTTTAGAGACCAAAGTGCTGCGATGGTTATCGCTTCATTTCAGGACTTTCATGTGACTTGCTTCTAGTGTCTATTTGATTGAACATTATACTTAAGTACAAAATTCAAGTGTGCTATTAGCTGTACTTCTTTTAAACAAAAAACCAAAAAGAAAGTATACTTTGTCTACTTTTTATGTACTTCTCAGAAATATACATAAAATTGCACTTAAAGGCACAATATGTAAGATTTTTGGATTAAAATGTCCAAAAGCCACTAGAACAGTGTTATATATTTAGTTGTCTTGTGTACTTACATTATCCCAAATGTTCCCAACAATGTTTAAATCCAGAGAGAAATTAGCAATTTTAACCAGGACGCGGACCGTGTTTCCGTTTTCCTCTATTTTTTTTATTTTGAAGAAACCATGGAAATACCAAAGACGCTTTAATATATGATGTGTTTTATTAGACAGATGAGCAACTGTTTGGATCATTCTTCGACATAAAACAAATCATTGTTCTCCAGTTCAACACAGTCAGTCTTAATATTTAAATCTCATGTCCCTGTTGAAAAAAATAAAATAAAGCATATGCTGGTTAGGTATGTTTTGAAGCATGGCGGCTGGTTTATACCGGTCCTTAGTTGGTCATGAGCTGGATTAAGCTGGAGCTCAGGACCAGCACTAAACCAGCTCATGATCAGTTAAGGACCAGCTTAAACCAGGTCAAACTAGCTGCCATGCTTCAAAATTAGCAATCGCTCAAGCGGCCTCGCTCCACTCGCCCCTGCTTCATATACAGTAACGCTAATACATCTTTAATACATCAGCTCATCCATGAATATGATTTCTGCCCGGGTCCCATCGGATTCTTTTCCATCGGCTGTAGAGGTGAAGACAACAACTCCCATGATTCCACGAAATCAAGACGTCATCAAGCTACGACTTTGTTTTGTATAAGCGACCTCTAGCAGCGAAAAATTACATATTGTGCCTTTAAACTTGACTTAGACAGAAAGGTCCAAGTATATTCGGCCACTTGTACTCAATCGATATATAGGGGGTTAGCAGTAGCACACATGGTTTAAAACTTTCCACACATGCCAGGATGACGAAACTTTGCACAAAAAAAAATTGCCCCAAAATTTAAAAAAAAATCTTTGGAAGATATCACTGAACATTTATTTGACCATAGCAAAAGTACATTTCTTAAGTTTATTTTTCATCTCTGTTTTTGTGTTTATTTAAAATAAAACCAATCTGATGTTATTGTAATCTTCTCTCTGTTATTTAACAGCTGAGATTTGTTCTTTAATGCTGATCTAACAGCAGAAGACACGAGCCACGGTTAATCCCAGTTGTGCAGGCGGGGCATGTTGTCACACTGCGTTACAATGAGCCCCTATTAGAACTACACTATTCTATACTTTTATGAATTCTTTTGAGAGAAAAGGGTGAATAATGACTGAGAGTCAATGTTCAGAAATGATTAATTATTATTATGTTTTTTTTAACTCTGCTGTATAGCTGTGTTTAGCGATGTTTGTTGTCAAACTCTAAAAATATGTTTATTTTTAATGATTAAAAAATGCCATTATTTTATTTTTAGCATTATGATTATCATTATGATTTTTTTTTTTTGTTGATTATATCAGATAACATTTTAAGCTGTCATTTGGTGATGTTACAATGCACCCCACCTATGGGGCATGTTGTCACATTTCACTTCCATTCTTTCGGGGTAAATCAAGAAAAAAAGTACTGTATTAATGAAACAAAACCACATATTTGTACTAGACGTGTGAAATTAATGTGGGGAAAAATAAATACTCTGAACCCCAAGTGGATTTACACAAACTGAGACTTGAGGTTGTGCCCTGCTTTAAATGAAATATTCTAAGTATACTTGGCTTGTAGTTTAATCATGCAGTTGATTAGCCTATTAAATTACATTGTTTGAACATACTGATTTACAAAGAAAACTGACATTTTCCTTATTCGGAGTATCTGAATGTTTTTTTTACTTAGGGTGCTTTCACACTAGCACTTTTTATTTATCTTTTACATTATAAAAGGCATAAATATTATACTTTGTGCACAGCGTAGAGGACTTTAAAGCTTTGACATTGCTGGAAGAAGAGATAGTATCGAAATAACATTTCAGATCTTTACAAAAAATAATAATAAAAAAAAATTGCACTTGTGTATAAAAACTTGGCTAGAAAAATGCATCGATTTATAAGAAAATACTTGTCTTTGAGACTTGTCAGAGTTATAAAACCCAAATAGGACATCCTTAAACTCAAAAAAAAAAAAAAGAGAGAGAGAGAAACACGTACAAACAAACAAAATGTCTTCCAAAAAGTAGCTACATGAACACAATCCCAAAAGAAGGTGAGGGACAGATTCATCTTCCACTCCACAAAAGGAGCAAAGGAAAACATGTTTTGGATATTGCCAGGATACCTCTTTAACCTTATTAGTGATTAAATATTTATTGGGTAGAGACCACACTTTTTTCCAAGGAATATCATCAAATAAAATATAACGTTCACACTAGCACTTTTGGTGCGCACCCGGGTTCGACTGACGTCAGAGGTCGGTTCGTTTGGATGATGTGAATGCGGTCTTCCGAACTCAGGTGCGCACCTGTGAACCGTACCCGAGCCTGCTTAAAAAGGTGGTCTGGGGTTCGGTTCGCTGCTGATGTGAATGCAATCGTACTAAATCGCGGAAGTGAACCGCTATTAATGACGTATGATTTGATAAAAATGTGTTTTGTGTGCGTTTCACTCATTTTCCTGACGAGAGTCACTGACATACTGCAAGCAGAGAGCTGTAGATCTCATTGCGTACTGAAGCTTTAGAAACAAAACCAACGGTTCAAAAACAAAAAAATATTAAGTGAGGTGAGCAACGCTATTCATTTTGCCACCTTCTCGCTCGCCGTCGTTACTAAGCAACTGGCTAAACAGCTGCTGCTTTGATGACGCAAACGCACCCCGGTTCGGACCCAAATAATATAATATGAGCACAGTCTAACGGACGCAGGGAGCGGGGGGAGCAATCAAACTCGGGTTCGGTCCAGGCAATCGAGCCAAGTGTGAAAGCACCCTTAAAATCTACTCTTTCCCCGCCATTTTCCGGCTATCCCTGTTTTCTCTGTTATACGGTTAGGGGGCGCTATCACCACATCTTCTGAAAGAGTATCAACACAGCCGAAGAAGAAGAAGAAACGAGTGAGTGAGTGAAGACAGCTTAAAAACAACGCGATTATCAATCATTAAACAGCATATTAGTACAAAACCAACAAATGTGGTACAAATTAAATGTTGAACCCATGAAGAGGAAACGACTGTGAAGCTTTGGGGGTGTTGATGGACTCCATCTGTGTTTTGATCATCGTTCTGATCCGAAACGGATGTAAGTTTGTCTTTTAAATTTTTATTTTTATTTTTATTTATTTTTAAGAAATATACCCACATCCAAGTGTTGATAAAATGTTTTTAAAATGAAAAGAGTTAAAGGTAGGCTTATATTTCAATTATAAAAAAATAGTAAATAGTATACTTGCAGTATAAAACTAATAAACCGATAGTTTACTGAGCGTGTACTTTAATAAACAAAACAAAAAAATACTACAAGTATTAAAATAGTAAGTCACTTATAAGTTACAGATGCAGTACAAATAAAAAACATAGTTGTTTACACTTTAATGTATAATTTTATTTACCAAAATATGGGCCAATATAGCTAATATTGAAATAGTACACTTACAAGTTTGCTACTAGTACATTGGTATACTTACTACATAAAGTATATTTAAAAATAAAATGAACTTTTTCCTTCTTCTTCTCCGTAAGGGGTTAATGCTGTGTTTTCTGAACTACAGGTGTGATTTCTGATGGCAAACTCTGAATTTAGAGTCTGAAGAGCTCCAGTCGACACACGGGATCCATTTGAGCTCTGATGTAAAACCACTGACAGCTTTTTTGGGCCGCTGTGCTGCTGCAAAGGTAAGCAGCGTATGACACTATCAAGCATGCCTTCTCTCGGCGTTGTATTCTTGTGTTCATGTATTTGCTTTGTGAATAGTGATACAATAATGCAATTAGAAAGTGACTATTTTACCCAGTATTTATTTGTGGTTATAGAGTGCTGTAGGGATGATGTATTTGTAGTCCTATACCCAGAAGTTTGCATCACATTGTTCCCTTGACATAAACTAGTATATTTATTTTTATTTCTTTGCAGAAAATGATCTCTGTTACCAACAAAAGTGTATGATTCTTGCACCTCAAGATAATATTCACAAAGTAACACAACTGTAAGCCTGAATACATTTGCCAGTTATTATCTTTAACAGGGTTATCATCACTAAAATCATATCATATTCATTTTTTTTTTTACATCATTACTTGAAAGCAAATAAACATGAACTGAAATAAAATATTAATAATAAAAAACTTGATTTAAGTATTTTTTCAATGTTATTTTTAAGTACTAAAATAACTAAAACTAAATAAATTAAAACTTAATAAATATGACAAAAATTCACAATAAAATTACCAAAACTTTAACTGAAATTAAAATGAAAGCAGAAAAAAAAATAATAATTGAAATAATTTACAAACTATTATCGTATACAGATGATGGTAAAATAACACTGGGCAGAATAAAAAGCTAAAGTTAGGCAATAAGTTAGGTTAGGATTTTTAACTTTATTTAAAACATACAAGTTTTGAGTTTTAATATTTAGCAAGAGCGTGATTATAAACCCAATAGAGTGGTGCAGGCATGATGTCACTTTGTAGGCCAACTGGCAGTTCGCGTCGCGCTGGTTCCCTCGAGAAAAACCCAGTAGGATTTTCCCATAGGCTTTTAGATTATCGCAAAAACAAGCTCTGTGATCAACACAAGTTTGTGATACTTACACGTTTGTCCATCAAGATAATTATCACACATGAACAACTTTTATTAATTTTGAAGCCTAAATGCAGTCGCCAGATGTAAAAAGCTAAATGCTGGCTAAACCGCGGTCACTTGACATCACTATGCTTCCGACAACTCTTTCACTTTTGATCTCAAAACATTTTCCCAGAACGTTTGAGTTATAATAGTTGATAAGAGCACAATAGTAAGCATAACGAGCCTGTAAAAGTGGACTGAGCTTATCTATTCGGCGTGATGACATTTAATCTCCTCAATAGCCTCTGTAGTCCCATTTAGCCACTTGTTAGCAACCGCCTTTTTACAGTACACGTAACAGCTTAAAAAATCACGAGTGGGGTAATACTATATTTTATGTCGTAGAATAAAACGTGAAAGTGTCTTGAGCTCGTGTTCACCACAGACCTTATTTCAGCTGTTTAACCAAAATCCCATTAACCAAAAAATCCATTGACTTTGAGACGAGGGAACCGGAAATCCTAAAATGCTAACTTGCTTCTGCATTTTGCCTACAAAGTGATGTCATACCTGCACTACTCTATGGGACTGTGAAAGTGGACTAGTGAGTAGATGAGTATCTGTTTGATGTTTATCTCTTTCCCGCCATTGACGGAAATTTCCAGCTTTCCGTGTTTTCACTGTTTTACGGTAGGGGGGCGCTATTACACATCTTTTGAAAGAGTACAGAATCTCTGGATCAAAACACCGGTAAAAACTAGCAGAAACAAGCGATAGGATATGTAACAATATCCATTTATAAAATATCATGATCATCAACATTAACCAGCATATCAGTCTGCTTAATGTCACTGAATGAAATGTCGACCCTGGACGAGCTACAGGACTGTGAAGCTTTGGGATGTTGATGGACAATCCCATCTGGATGTAGTCTTTGACGACAATTTTTTTTTTTTTTTTTTTTTCTTAACCACATGTAAGTGTTAAAAACAGAATGCATGAAGATAGTTTTTTTTTTTTTTTTTAAAGCAGCAGGTCTGTTCTTTCTTTTAAGAAAGATATATGGCATGCTCAGCTATTCATACAACAAAATATTCTGGGGTCCAAACAAATTGTGAAAGTGATCAAAAATGGTACATTTAAAAAAAATCTCTGGCTGGGAAAGTCTCCATGAAATCAAAATGGAAGTTTTTTGGCTTTTAGCATGAATATGTTATCCTTACTGTTATCTATATACGAGTGTGCTCCAAAACAATGACAATTCACATTTAGAAGATATAAGCATTCAAAACTCTGCCAATATGGATCAAGGATTTTGATGACATCACACTGCACTTCAAATGCTCTCTAGAATCTGAACCCCCGGCCCCTACATTATATATTATACACTCACCTAAAGGATTATTAGGAACACCATACTAATACTGTGTTTGACCCCCTTTCGCCTTCAGAACTGCCTTAATTCTACGTGGCATTGATTCAACAAGGTGCTGAAAGCATTCTTTAGAAATGTTGGCCCATATTGATAGGATAGCATCTTGCAGTTGATGGAGATTTGTGGGATGCACATCCAGGGCACGAAGCTCCCGTTCCACCACATCCCAAAGATGCTCTTTTGGGTTGAGATCTGGTGACTGTGGGGGCCATTTTAGTACAGTGAACTCATTGTCATGTTCAAGAAACCAATTTGAAATGATTCGAGCTTTGTGACATGGTGCATTATCCTGCTGGAAGTAGCCATCAGAGAATGGGTACATGGTGGTCATAAAGGGATGGACATGGTCAGAAACAATTCTCAGGTAGGCCTTGGCATTTAAACGATGCCCAATTGGCACTAAGGGGCCTAAAGTGTGCCAAGAAAACATCCCCCACACCATTACACCACCACCACCAGCCTGCACAGTGGTAACAAGGCATGATGGATCCATGTTCTCATTCTGTTTACGCCAAATTCTGACTCTACCATCTGAATGTCTCAACAGAAATCGAGACCCATCAGATCAGGCAACATTTTTCCAGTCTTCAACTGTCCAATTTTGGTGAGCTTGTGCAAATTGTAGCCTCTTTTTCCTATTTGTAGTGGAGATGAGTGGTACCCGGTGGGGTCTTCTGCTGTTGTAGCCCATCCGCCTCAAGGTTGTGCGTGTTGTGGCTTCACAAATGCTTTGCTGCATACCTCGGTTGTAACGAGTGGTTATTTCAGTCAAAGTTGCTCTTCTATCAGCTTGAATCAGTCGGCCCATTCTCCTCTGACCTCTAGCATCAACAAGGCATTTTCGCCCCCACAGGACTGCCGCATACTGGATGTTTTCCCTTTTCACACCATTCTTTGTAAACCCTAGAAATGGTTGTGCGTGAAAATCCCAGTAACTGAGCAGATTGTGAAATACTCAGACCGGCCCGTCTGGCACCAACAACCATGCCACGCTCAAAATTGCTTAAATCACCTTTCTTTCCCATTCTGACATTCAGTTTGGAGTTCAGGAGATTGTCTTGACCAGGACCACACCCCTAAATGCATTGAAGCAACTGCCATGTGATTGGTTGATTAGATAATTGCATTAATGAGAAATTGAACAGGTGTTCCTAATAATCCTTTAGGTGAGTGTATATTAAGCTGCGGCTGAAATCGGTCACTTGTTCACACATTTACTATTTTCTACATGGTGAAGGGAACATAGTGCACTATATAGGGGATAGGGAACAATTCATGTAAATATGCTTTCCGTTGGGGCGAATGAAGTCTGGTTTCACATTAGTGTCAGTGAACCGCCACAGCTCCGGTCCATAGACATGACAACACAGCGGATCATGTGATGATGCTCTGTGCTGTCGTGTCTCTGGACCGACTCGATCACATGATCCGCTCTGTGCCGTCGTGTCTCTGGACCGACTCGATCACATGATCCGCTCTGTGCCGTCGTGTCTCTGGACCGACTCGATCACATTATCCGCTCTGTGCCGTCGTGTCTCTGGACCGACTCGATCACATGATCCGCTCTGTGCCGTCGTGTCTCTGGACCGACTCTGGATCGACTCGATCACATGATCCGCTCTGTGCCGTCGTGTCTCTGGACCGACTCGATCACATGATCCGCTCTGTGCCGTCGTGTCTCTGGACCGACTCGATCACATGATCCGCTCTGTGCCGTCGTGTCTCTGGACCGACTCGATCACATGATCCGCTCTGTGCTGTCATGTCTCTGGACCGACTCGATCACATGATGAAACTGTGGCTTTATCGAGCTCAATGGCTCTGGACGAGCAGTGATATAAACTAAACGCTAATTGGCTATTTTAAAATAAGGGAGGAGCTGTTCGATATGCCTCGCCCTGTCTTCCTGTTTCAGTGGAAACACATTGAATAATGTTAAGTGTTTCAGGGCACTTCAGTGGGACTTTAAATATCATTTATACACCATTTATACACTAGTTAGCAACAACCGTTTTCAAGACACGTTAAACCTTTTATTTTGTTATTTTTAAACCGTACTGATGTATTTTATGTTATAGAATAAAATGTGAAAATACCTTGAGCTCGTGTTCAAGATCACAGACCTTATTTCAGGCATTTAAACTCAAAAACCAATTCAAAGATACCATTAAATTCACGACGATGGAACCAGAAAATGGAATAATCTTTTTCGAATCGTATACATTATCTTTAGTACCACAAATTCTACTAAAATGAATTGTAAAACTAGTCATATGTGAGGTATTTGAGTTAGGATGCTCCCTTGTTAGTTGCCTTTGTAGGCCTTAAACAGCAAGGCAGCTCACAGAGCAGCGACTGTATTGGCAGTCCAAATGTGATATTTAATTTAATATTTCTCTCCATAAATTGTCATTTCAAGTGTATGTGTGCTTCTATATTAACCCATGTTTGGTATGAGTCAATCACTCATCGGAGGCAGCGATATCTGATTTTCATGTGTGATAAACAAAGCAGTGTGAGAAAAGCAGAGGCGCTTCCCATATCAAACACACGCCTGTTTGCTCTGCAGTCGTTGTGAGAAACACTCACCGGGGGAGATAGAGACTGACATTTACCTGTGATTCTTCCAGTCGGGCCTGAAATGACAGAGCGCGTAATATGCTCAGGCCCTCAAAAAATGCCACTTCAGATCTGGAATCAATTTGCATTTCCCCCGAGCCCAGATAACACAGCCCTGTCAGAGGAGGATTTAGATCCGCCATCAATAATGATGTTACGGGAGAGGTTTGCGGAGGGGAGAGGGATCAAATTGAAAGACTGATGCTATATGTTTCAAATGATTGCCCTGTGAGCCGTGTGTTTATGTGTGTGTGCTTATTGGACGCGCTAGCGTAGCACACCCTATTAGCTCCTCTTGTTCTTTGCTCCAGGTTAAGACTAGCAGGAAAAGATGCGTTAGAACTAAGAGATGAACATGTCAGCCGTTGCTTTTGAAAGCCGTGATAAAGCGCAACGGTAGACGGACACTTTTACAGAGGCTTTCCCTGCTAACAAAAACAGAACGTTTTGCGAACATTCCCATTAAGTAAAAAAAAAACCAAAAAACATTTATTCCTGAATGTTCTTTGAACGTTTCTTCTTTGTTATATGAACGTTAAGGGAACATTACATTTTATCATTTATTATAATGGGAACGTTATTTCTCAGAATATTCTGGAAAAAGTTGGTAACACCTTTATAATAAATATAGTGTAATAAAGTACTTGTAAATCATTTTCAAACTATTAGTTTATAGTTAATTAATAGTTTATAAACTGTAGTTATACTTTAATAGACTATATACAAATAGTGAGTTTGTCATTCATAGTCAATGTAATTAAGAAAGTGTTGTTTAATTAGCTCATATGCAGAGTTAGATAATGCTTTAACAACTTATTAACAGTAAATAGTTCTCACTTTAGATCAGGTCACGGAAAATGACATTAAGTGCTTTAAACTATTAGACATTAAATGCATTCATATTCAGTGTTTCTTAAAATGTTTACAAATACACTGTACAGACACACACAGACACACACACACACACACGTTTGTTTTTGTGAATTGTGGGGACATTCCATAAGCATAATGGTTTTTATACTGTACAAACCTTATTTTCTATCCCCCTACACTACCCATACACTGTCAGAAAAAAAGGTACATCGCTGTCACTGGGGCGGTACCCTAAGGTACAAAACTGAAAAGGTACTGACACGTACCTTTAAGGTACTAATACGCACTCTTAAAATACTGATATGTAGCTTTTAAGGTACTACTATATACCATTTAGGGGTGAGTAAGGTACAAAGATGTACCTTTTCACTTTTGTACCTTAAGGCACTGCCCCAGTGACAGCACTGTACCTTTTTTTTCTGAGAGTGTACCCCTAAACCTACCCATCACAGGAAACTGCACATTTTTACTTTCTCCCCCCCAAAAACTTCATTCTGTATGATTTATAAGCCTTTTGAAAAATGGGGACATGTGTAATGTCCTCATAAGTTTACACATTTGTGTTCTGATATGTCACAAAACACACACACACACACACACACACACACACACACACACACACACACACACACACACACACACACACACAGGATTTCCATTTTTTATGGGGACTTTCCATAGAAATAATGATTTTTATACTGTACAATCAGTATATTCTATCCCCTAATCCATACGGATGTATTTTAACGAAGTGATCTTATGAGTATTTGTATAGGGATTCTATAATTGGAGATACATTGTACGTTTAAAAAGTTAAGGAACAAAACTGTCCACTAACAGAAATTCTTTCCAGTATTCTTATTGAAAACATAAAATTTTAATAATTCAGTGCTTGCCAAACACAAGTTACTTCCTTTTTTTAATTACTTTTAACGAAAATTTAATTTCTTTATATAGTATTGTTTGTCAACTGTTACAGACAAATTAGGCAATGTGTAGAAATAACATTGGTAACAGAGTTTGACGGTAACATAATTTACAATTTTTAACTTTTTAGCCAAAAACTCCACGTCACGGTAAAAGAATTGACACTAGATTTATGAACACATTTTTATAAGATAAAAGTTATTTTTAAACAATTTAATGTTGTAGAATTAGGAAATGACTATTATTTAGCTCTTTTATAAATAAAATAAATGAAATTTTACCAAAGATATTTTGATTACACAATGATACATGATGGAAAATGTGGAATACAATTTTTCAGCTATATTAGAAACTCTTGTACAGAAAATATAATATTTTTATGGCCTGTAACATCAATGACAATGAGTAACATTTTTTTTTTTTTTTTTTTTTTTTTAATTAAAAATATAACCATTTGAAAAAGAAGAATAAAATGGCTTTGGACACCAAATGTACCTGCAATTATAGAATCACCCATGTAATTCATAATCACAGCATTTATTTCTTTATTTTAAGTGCTTATGTTTAGCTTTGGAGATATACTTAATGTATTTGTAAACATTTTAATGAACTCTTAATAATAATGCAATTAATGTCTAATAAAGGTTGGTTTAAAACACTAAATTAATGTTATTTTCCCATTTTCCGTGACCTAATCTAAAGTGAGAACTATTTACAGTTAATACCTTAACAAAGCATTATTTAACTCTACATATGAGTTCATTAAACAATAACATTTTAATTACAGTGACACAAATAGTGAGTTCTTTATTTGTTATGTATTCTATTAATTAGGGGTGTAACGATACACCCATGCCACGGTTCGGTTCATGTCACGGTTTTGGAGCCACGGTTCGGTTCTGTTTGCTGTGGAGTCAGGGTTCATGGCAGGGCACCAGCAATAATAACAGTAGATTCACTTTAACTTAATAATAACAACAACATATAATTGAACTTATTAACTTTAACAGGCTAATTTAACTTTTTAACTTTATATTAATTAACTGTATACATTGGCTTCACGTTTTCTTTAGAGCAGTTAGCATACCTGATTAAACTAAAATTAAATACACGCCTCCACTGTAGACTATAAATAATCTAATTTTACCATAATGTTTAAAAAAACAAGCACATTTATTTCATAAAAATTGATGACACACACAATTTCCAACTTTAGCCTCCTTAACAAACACTTACATTGTACTAATATGACTAATACTGATAGATAGATAAATAGGCCTATAAATTAAAAAGGCGTCCAGGAGGCATCCGAAATACACTCACCTAAAGGATTATTAGGAACACCATACTAATACTGTGTTTGACCCCCTTTCGCCTTCAGAACTGCCTTAATTCTACGTGGCATTGATTCAACAAGGTGCTGAAAGCATTCTTTAGAAATGTTGGCCCATATTGATAGGATAGCATCTTGCAGTTGATGGAGATTTGTGGGATGCACATCCAGGGCACGAAGCTCCCGTTCCACCACATCCCAAAGATGCTCTTTTGGGTTGAGATCTGGTGACTGTGGGGGCCATTTTAGTACAGTGAACTCATTGTCATGTTCAAGAAACCAATTTGAAATGATTCAAGCTTTGTGACATGGTGCATTATCCTGCTGGAAGTAGCCATCAGAGAATGGGTACATGGTGGTCATAAAGGGATGGACATGGTCAGAAACAATGCTCAGGTAGGCCGTGGCATTTAAACGATGCCCAATTGGCACTAAGGGGCCTAAAGTGTGCCAAGAAAACATCCCCCACACCATTACACCACCACCAGCCTGCACAGTGGTAACAAGGCATGATGGATCCATGTTCTCATTCTGTTTACGCCAAATTCTGACTCTACCATCTGAATGACTCAACAGAAATCGAGACTCACCAGACCAGGCAACATTTTTCCAGTCTTCAACTGTCCAATTTTGGTGAGCTTGTGCAAATTGTAGCCTCTTTTTCCTATTTGTAGTGGAGATGAGTGGTACCCGGTGGGGTCTTCTGCTGTTGTAGCCCATCCGCCTCAAGGTTGTGCGTGTTGTGGCTTCACAAATGCTTTGCTGCATACCTTGGTTGTAACGAGTGGTTATTTCAGTCAAAGTTGCTCTTCTATCAGCTTGAATCAGTCGGCCCATTCTCCTCTGACCTCTAGCATCAACAAGGCATTTTCACCCACAGGACTGCTGCATACTGGATGTTTTTCCCTTTTCACACCATTCTTTGTAAACCCTGGTTGTGTGTGAAAGTCCCAGTAACTGAGCAGATTGTGAAATACTCAGACCGGCCCATCTGGCACCAACAACCATGCCACGCTCAAAATTCCTTAAATCACCTTTCTTTCCCATTCTGACATTCAGTTTGGAGTTCAGGAGATTATCTTGACCAGGACCACACCCCTAAATGCATTGAAGCAACTGCCATGTGATTGGTTGATTAGATAATTGCATTAATGAGAAATTGAACAGGTGTTCCTAATAATCCTTTAGGTGAGTGTAGATGTCCGAGCCACCTCAACTGGCTCCTCTCGATGTGGAGGAGCAACGGCTCTACTCTGAGCTCCTCCCGAGTAACTGAGCTCCTCACCCTATCTCTAAGGGAGCGCCCAGCCACCCTGCGGAGAAAGCTCATTTCGGCCGCCTGTATCCAGGATCTTGTCCTTTCGGTCATATGTCCCACAGCTCATGACCATAGGTGAGAGTAGGAACGTAGATTGACTGGTAAATCGAGAGCTTCGCCTTACAGTTCAGCTCCTTCTTCCCCACGACAGACCAGTACATCGACCGCATTACTGCAGAAGCTGCACCAAACCAGTTACGTGATTTATTGGTACTTTACTTTTATTTCATGACTTATGAATTGACATCATAACGTTGCTCATAGTTTCTCTTGCACTTAATGAAGAGATACACGGCGCTCACACTCCTCATGCGCATGTGAAACTAAAGAGTGTGCACTACGAGTGCAGTATAACGTCTGACAGGACACAAGAGTCTGAGCTGATTTTTATTTCGTAACAAGGCACAAGCTATGAAAATGACGATGTTGCTGGGACCCCAAGGTAGCATTTTGCCTATACCTGGCTAAATGGGGAAACTGGCTCTCTGTCCTTCCACCGTGCAGCTTGAGCGATCACCCAAGTCACGTGACATGCACTTAGAAGACAAAAGTTAGTGTATATTTAGTAAATAATATTATTTAATAACAATACAGCTCTTATTAGATGTTAAAAGTGCACTAATTACTATTTAATCAAATGTCGAGGAAGAAAAAAAGGTGAAGTGAGAGCTGGGCTGGGGCAGCAGGGGGCGGGGCGCGCTCGGTTCAACATGAGAGAACCGCGGGTGGTGTACCGCAGTTTTTCGGTTCGGTTTGAAAATCGTTACACCCCTACTATTAATGTATAACTACAGTTTATAAACTATTAATTAGCTATTTGCAAATGATTTGTAAATACTTTATTACACTATTCTTATTATAAACTGTTACCAAAACGCTAGCCAAACATCCAACTAAATGTTTAAGTTAAAAGAGTATTAATTATAGTTATTATTAAGGACCAGATAACTTTGAATGAACGTTCTATTAACGTTCTTGCCAGAATGTTCTGAGAATGTTCCCTGTTAGCTGGGTTTGTTCTTTTTGCCATTTATTTTCTCTGAAGGCATTAAAAACAATCTTCAATCATAATTTGGTTCAATGTTAAAAACGTATTTGAAAAGACAGCATAAACTACTCATCCCATGAAGCGTATTCAAATTAGTACAATAAAACCAGTGACTTTTAAATAAGGTGGATAAAATTTTGTTTTAAATAGGCTATATTATTATTATTGCAAATTATTCATACAAAGTAATTTGATAGTGTAGGGAGACTTAAATGTACATATTGTCAGGATTTCTCTTCAATTTGACAACTTTTAAAACTTCTACAGAAGCAAATATCATCATTTAACGTTCCTGCGCTACAACACCAAGGTCGTGTATAATGCACACCATGAATGCAGTGCAACTCCCTTTGGATAAAAGTGTCTGCTGGATAAAGTGTGTAAATGTAGCTTCAAATCATGGCCACAGTAGGTCTGCTTTGAAAGGTTTATACGCTATCTTTAAAAAATCAGTTCCACTATGGGGAAAATGAATGGGATTTTGACTTCTGGAACATCACTGTTGTGCTTTATAGAATAAATGAATAATTAAACAGCGGGAAAACAATAACCAGAGATTCTTTTGCTCTAATTTCTATATTTGAAATGACCTACAATCAATAGAAGTGCTAAGTAGTCAATTAGGGATTTCCAAATAGTAATTAAGATATTAATAAGAATCTACACTATCAGAGTTTGAGCCGGAATGCTGGAACAACTTCATTTATTGTTGTAATTAAAATGTTACTTGGATATTCAAATATATAGAAAAAAAATAAAATAAAAAAAAGGATAATTGCCACTGAATTAGAACAGAAAACTGTGTCACTCTGCAGATCAAGAAAAAGAGGCTTTATTAAGTCATAACTTTTAAATAATGGCCCAGTCTTGGGTTTCTTGACATTAATGAGGATATTTATTGCGCAGTGGCAGAGGAACAGGTATCAGCTGTTATCAGCACATCATTAGGTTCTTCCCGAGCTGCCGTTCTCAGCACGCTAAAGGGGAACTACATGACACTTTGGCCACTTTGTGAAAATGTGCAGCCAGTGAGGGATGATGGTATGATTATCTGGCATGTTCCATCCTATGCGATGGGGGTCGTCCTTGTGTATATGAAATGACAGGGAGAGAAAGCTGACCTCAAGCCATTGGTGTTTGGATGGATCATTGCCGGACTCTTATCAGTGTGAGATTGGGATGATCCATTTTTTGGGGGGTAAAATGAGGGAGAATCAGTAGTTGTTTGAGTTTGGCTGGTTCGTTTAGTCAGTTAGTGCCTGCTGGTAACTACAAAAAAGTTTTTTTGTTTTTTTTCTCTCCATTGGCTACGTTTACATGCATGCTTTTAATGTGATTGTGACGTGAATACTGTGATTGTAGTCAAGACCACCTAATCTGAGACCAAGACCCACATGTGTTGAGACCAAGACCAGACCAGCGCTCCTTAAATTCATAGAGATCCACATTACCGCCTGAGAAATGACTTATTTTTAATCAATAAATATAATTAGTATAAGACACTATATAGAGCTGTTACCAATTAAATCATTAACAACAAAATTCATTTTTGCACTGCAGAGGTGGTACAGAAATGCGTCTGAATTGATAAATTAAAATGCTTAAGTAATGTTAAGAATGTTTTTTTTAAATGATTGAATGTTTGTATAAACACAATATCATGTTTGCAGTCATGCTCAAATTTGAGAAAACGGCTCTCTTGCGATATTGCTTAATTATATCACGTTATAATATAAAAATCCGGATCTCATACTAGTATGTTTTTGCAACAGTAGGTTGTTTGCACGTGACGTCACTGCTGTAGCGCGAAATGCAGATGGAGGGCAGGAAGCGATTTTCTACATGGGAATCACTAACAAACTCAAAATGTTTTGCGTCGTTTTTTGTTGTTGTTGCTCAAATCGATCAAACCAAGAAACCACAAAGAGTTTTTATCGTTTACGTAACTTATCACTTTACTTTAAAAGTTATCACCTTTAATGGTGTTTTGCGTCTGCTGATTCTGAACTTAATACGGAGACCGGCTACCTTTTGTTTTTGACTTGGTTAAATATTCACATTCTTCTAGGTATTGTTTGCAGTGAAGAAAATATATTTTATTTCATTGCATGTTCATCTGATGGTTTCGGTTCACAATGTTGATCTGGTTACCGTAAAACAGTGTCACACGCTGGGCACTTGCCGCTGCTTCAGCCATCATTATATGGTAGAAATGTGTCCAAATAATGTGTTCAAAGAAGCTTACAGAAGTCGATCTATTCTTTGTTGGAAAGATGTAAAATGTAACTGATGGTTATTGTTGTCATGGTAAATTCACTTTTCCATATGGCCACGCAGGAGAATCAGAGATGCTCACATTCAGCAGACAGACACCGACACACTATTCTTTTTTTAATATTTATTTCAACAAATGACAAACAAAATCACATCTATGGAAGCTTTATAATAGTTTTGAAGTGGCTGCGGGCAAGTTCTGCTAATTCACAAGCCGAGTGAGAATCATACTTGCAAATGTAATGTTAATTATTAAACCGAACTAAATACAGAACTTTCACTCAGCAATGTGCTTATTTTATTGAGTGATAGGCAATAACTTAAGTTTAATCAGTGACATTATTACTAGATTCGCTATCCGGCATTACTGTCACATCCTCAACCTGTGTTTTTACACGTAGAAAAGCGGAAAAGTGTATTACATTGTCCAGTTTTCCACCTGAACGATGATATGAGTTCCTATGGCGATTCTCGATGCAACATGAATGACCTACAATGGTGACATTTTTCACAATTACGAGTCGACAGAAAATCAAAATAACCTAAACTCACTAGCAGAAAGGCAGCGCGATATAAAAAAAAACAGACCAGAATGCAACACGGCGTGACGGCAGCTTCACATTCTCTATATCAACCATCTAGATGGCAGGCAAGTCTTCAAATTCAGTAGAAAAATCACTCCTCTTCATAACATAAGGATCAGGTCCAACATGTGTTGTGATTTTTCTGTTTATGGCTTTCTAAACCAACACAGTACGGACTTTCCTCCATCTCGTCCATTCTGTTAATTCACTTCCTGCCCTCCATCTGAATTTCGCGTGTCAACAGAACCACGTGATTGCAAACAAACTACAAACCCAATTCCAAAAAAGTTGGGACATTGTACAAATTGTGAATAAAAACAGAATGCAATGATGTGGAAGTTTCAAATTTCAATATTTTATTCAGAGCGCAGTCTGGGGACTGAGGAGACAAGCTGCTCAAGTTTAGGAATAGGAATGTTGTCCCATTCTTGTCTAATACAGGCTTCTAGTTGCTCAACTGTCTTAGGTCTTCTTTGTGGCATCTTCCTCTTTATGATGCGCCAAATGTTTTCTATGGGTGAAAGATCTGGACTGCAGGCTGGCCATTTCAGTGCCCGGATCCTTCTTCTACGCAGCCATGATGTTGTAATTGATGCAGTGTGTGGTCTGGCATTGTCATGTTGGAAAATGCAAGGTCTTCCCTGAAAGAGACGACGTCTGGATGGCAGCATATGTTGTTCTAGAACTTGGATATCCCTTTCAGCATTGATGGTGCCTTTCCAGATGTGTAAGCTGCCCATGCCACACGCACTCATGAACCCCATCCCATCAGAGATGCAGGCTTCTGAACTGAGCGCTGAGAACAACTTGGGTTGTCCTTGTCCTCTTTAGTCCGGATGACATGGCGTCCCAGTTTTCCAAAAAGAACTTCAAATTTTGATTGGTCTGACCACAGAACAGTTTTCCACTTTGCCACAGTCCATCTTAAATGAGTCTTGGCCCAGAGAAAACACCTGCGCTTCTGGATCATGTTTAGATATGGCTTCTTTTTTGACCTATAGAGTTTTAGCCGGCAACGGCGAACGGCACGGTGGATTGTGTTCACCGACAATGTTTTCTGGAAGTATTCCTGAGCCCATGTTGTGATTTCCATTACAGTAGCATTCCTGTATGTGATGCAGTGCCGTCTAAGGGCCGGAGATCACGGGCATCCAGTATGGTTTTCCGGTCTTGACCCTTACGCACAGAGATTGTTCCAGATTCTCTGAATCTTTGGATGATATTATGCACTGTAGATGATGATAACTTCAAACTCTTTGCAGTTTTCTCTGAGAAACTCCTTTCTGATATTGCTCCAGTATGTTTGGCCGCAGCATTGGGGGAATTGGTGATCCTCTGCCCATCTTGACTTCTGAGAGACACTGCCACTCTGAGAGGCTCTTTTTATACCCAATCATGTTGCCAATTGACCTAATAAGTTGCAGATTGGTCCTCCAGCTGTTCCTTATATGTACATTTAACTTTTCCGGCCTCTTATTGCCACCTGTCCCAACTTTTTTGGAATGTGTAGCTCTCATGAAATCCAAAATGAGCCAATATTTGGCATGACATTTCAAAATGTCTCACTTTCAACATTTGATATGTTATCTATATTCTATTGTGAATAAAATATAAGTTTATGAGATTTGTAAATTATTGCACTCCTTTTTCTGAACCGGACCAATAAATAAATCAAATTAGAAATAAGTTATTGATTGCATCCGAAGCAGTAAGTTTTACATCCAATCACATTAATAATGTGCACCGGCAATTTAGTGATATCCCAGCAGTTGTGGTCTTGACCGGTCTTGAAACTAAATCCCGAGTCCTATTAGTCTGAGACCAAGTACAAATGTGGTCGAGACCGAGATAAGACCCCAAGACCTTAAAAAAATGGTGTTAAGACCAGTCTCAAGACCAAGACCGGTCTCAAGTACTACAACACTACTTATAACCATAGTAAAATATGAGGAGTATGGACATTATGGATGTGGGAAACACTTAAGGAGATATTTTAGCCATGTTTATCCAACAAAGAGGCATGTCCCATTTGAAATTTAACATTTTCCCCTAGTTTCACAAACAAAGGCTTAAGTCTAGTCTCAGATTAAAATGCATGTTTGAGCTGTCAGTGCCATTGTCTCAAGATGCACCAGTTTATAAAAGCTACTTAAATGTCCTAATTAGGGATGCACAATATTGGATTTTTGCCAATATCCAATATGACGATATTTTTCAACTCATTTTGGCCGATGCCGATACCGGTATATGTTTATTTTTTCCCTTTGTTTGGAAACAAATTTTTTTCAAATTTCTGAGGTCTCCTTACTAAAAGGATACTTGTTAAAGATAAATACATGTTAATACAGTTATTTTTTATATTAAGAGTATATTAAAAGCTCTGAAAATAACAATAATGAAGTCAGTAATTTTTCACCCCAGGGGCCTGTACCATGATGGTAGTTTAACAAACTCAGGGTTACAGGATTAGTTTCATGTTGACAAAACTAAACCAGTCTATTCAGGCTTTGTTGGTCCCATGATGCTGATCATCAGCTTTCTCTGTCAACTCAGGCTTTGATCCTGAGTTTGGCTGTGACATCAGTAGTGAACAGCCAATCACATGCTGTGGTTTAGTGGAATTGAGATTCAAGTCTCGCGAGAGAAGCAGCGAGATTCATTTCTCTCTTCTGCAGAATATTACATGATTGAAAAATATTACGAATTTAAACAAATTTACACAGCAAGAAGAGCTTAAGGGTATAATAATTACATAAATTATATCTAAATCATTCCGAATTATTATTAAATAAGCATTGCTAAAAGCCAGACACTTTAGTCTTTAAAAAACATTTGCTATGTAGTGACCTTTAATTTATAGCAGAAAAGGGGGGAAGGGCTTTATTGCATCAGAGGTTTGTCACTTTGCTCACAGCTGATTGGTCCAATTTCAGTTTGCGATCTCCTATCCAGAACATAACCTGCCCTGGAGCAGGTTAGTGTGGAGGGTAAGTTGCTAAAAGCCAAACCACTTTCATGGTACCTAAAACCCAGGATTGGCACAGACTAAGCTTTAACATATCTGGCTAACCAGCTAAACCGGTTTCATGGTACAGGCCCCAGAGAGATGCAGTTGTAACCTAAATATTTAATTTTTGTATTTAACGTTTGTCCACATGAAGTGGGGGTGGCATGACATCAGTTCATGCTGTCTTTAGCTTCAAATAAAATTTCTACAATTATTTTAGAGCTCCTTTGTATTATTTTTCATCATCCATAAGTGTATTCTACTTTTCATTTTATTTCTATAACAACAGCGCCCCCACTACATATACATACATTTTTTATATATATATATATATATATATATCTCGTCACGTCCTTCTGTACGTGCTTTCACGAATTCAAGGCAGCATTTAAAAACTGTCAATATAAATCACCGTGCATGCATTGTATTTGCTTGTTTTCACTTCAAGAATGACCACAGTGCTGACATGGTCTTATCGCTATAGCATTACTTGCACACGTGAGTTATTGCAGGCGCATATCGGCCGATTTTAAGTGTTTATCGGCCGATTCCAATGTCGTACCGATACTATTGTGCATCCCTAGTCCTAATTGATCTAAGGCCTAATCCTGGCTTAATCTAAGCCTTGTCTGTGAAACCAGGCCATTGTGTTGTAGATTGAGGTACTACTGAATTGTGACAGAATAGCAGTAAAATAACCGAACTGACCTAACTTATAAAATAAGGCAAACTATTACAGTCAATTTAACTCCACTAACAATTGAACATGTAAAAACTTTTGTTCATCAAATTAACTTAAATTTGAAATTTGTTTAGCAGACATTTAAAATACGCAATTTTTCTCTTTCTGGAAAACAGACCAAAACAGACTCAGTGTGTTGAACAGGGTTTATATAGTTAGCAGAAACGACATTTTTATTATTTGAATAATATATATTAAACATTAACTGAAATAAAATAAAATTTCAGCTACACTCTTAACTTGCAATATGTGAGTAAGCTAATACATTTAACTTAAAATGATCATGTTTCAACTTTAATATTTTTAGTAGTGTAAACTTGGCTAGCTTTAATTAATTCAGTAAATGCTAACGTGCTATTTGGTAACACAATGCTTTGGTAGCATTAGCATTGCCTAACAATTGCTGAATGGCAATATAAAACATTTACCAGTTCTCAAACTGAGCTCATGCTCCACTCGTCATCATGATTGGCGACCCCTCCCAAAAAAACCCCAACATAACAGAAGCTCTTCTAAATAACAAAACATTAAACACCACTAAATCTCCCACTTAACATTAATCTTGCACACAGCTAATCAAAATTATATAGACACATTAAAACATTTTAAATGAGACACAAAAAAAACAATTAAAATGGCAAAAACACAACAGAATTATTAACTTTCAGGGGTGTCGCCTTTCGGTAAAATTTGCCGTTTTCCATACAAAATAAAACGATTTTGTGATTCGCCTAGACCCGATGAGTATTTGAAAATATATTTGGCACTTTATTGGCACTGAACGGTTAAATATACATGCGTATGTGTCAAAATGTCTTTGCAAGTATCCTCGTAAACACAGCCATTTATGTCTTAAATGAAAGTAAACGAGTACACTGATAGAGAAAAGGCAAGTGTTACAGTATAATGGACCCAGAGCCAGAGAAACCAGCGCTTAAAGCGACAGTGTCTAATTTTCCTGCTGTCTATCATTCACATCAATCAAACAACAAACTGCTCTTGACTAAGCAGAGTAAATAAATATTTAGTTTACTTAATAAAGATATGCAGTGGGTTTTATACATATAATTCATTTATACAATGCATATAGCACTTATTATTTATTTGTTCTCCTGTAGTTTGTCCTATTGCTTGTAATTACTTTTTTTTTATTTACTTGTCTTTGTATTTACTTGAGTTTTATTTATTTAGGCTTTTGTGATATTGCCATTGTGAATTGTGAAATTTATATTTTTTGTCACCTTCTTCACCCCTGATGAGTTTGCACCCCTGAACTTTAAAATGAAAGATATAAAATAAAATAAAAACTATAGTAGTATCAATCTACAATTGACTAGAAAATAGCATGTTTGGATATGCAGGATGAGTCCACTCATTTAATTGCAACTCGGGAACAACACGCAGATCACGTCCATGTAGCAAGAGTTGTTCCCGCAGACACAGGAAGCAGAAAGCATCCGACATGACTATTTTAAACTCGTCCCCCGAATGCAACCAGCAGGTATTTTCGCCGATCGGCAAGGCTAAGCGAGGTTGACGTCAAACACATCTATACAAAACGCAACCGCTGCAAACTCAGCTCTCTCAAAATTCAGCAGGTTGACCTTTCGACCCTTACCCAGACACCTCTTCTCCTCTGATGGAGGAGTGAAGGTTGTGCGTTTTTAACTCTATGCAGCGAAGTCAAGTGCTAATTGGAGGTGGGCAGTTTGTCGGTTTGACTGGAGGCCACAGCCACCTGCTCTCTCTCTCTGCAAACACACACACACACACACACACACACACACACACACACACATGCAGCTCTCACGTTCTGCATGCACTCACGCCTTTGCTCACACAGTCAGTCCTGCCCGCAGCTAGACAGCAGCCTCTGTGGTCTCGCATCCCTGTTTGGGCCGAGCAGCCATTCCATATCGATTTTTTGGAGGCTCTTTAAATGCATTTATAAATGCACGAGTACGAGAGTGTAGTCGGCTGCTCTTTGCAGTCTGCAGACACTTTTTTTTTGTTTCTTTCTTTATATTATACTATATGTGTGTGTGTGTGTGTGTGTATATATATATATATATATATATATATATATATATATATATATATATATATATATATATATATATATATATATATATATATATATATATATATATATATAATCTCCACTTACATTATTCTGTGTGCTTAAGAGTTTTTTCTTTTTAGTATAACTAAAATATAGTTTTAGTATAACATTATAATACCATGCAACTGTTGTTGTTTTTATTTAAAGGAGGAAACCAAACCAATGTATATTTGACATTTGAGACTTAATGCTATAGAAAAGCTATAAACATGTTTTTTAGCATGTTTATTTTGATATAACAATATGACAAGACAATGGCATGAAGCTATTCCAAAACGTCATTCAATGTAAATTGTACAACCCGTTTCTGGGTCAAAACCACCTCCTCAAAAAGAAAACAATAGGAAGAAAGAAATTATTATTATTATTATTTCTTAAAAAGGCCTACTGTATTTTTGGATGTATCTATATGGGTTTTTATTTTCATTATTACATAATTTTATAATTGTTAGTAGATTGTTTATACATTCTGAGTAGAGATTTTCTTTGTTGTAATGCAGTATTTTTATGAAAAAAAAAACAAAGGCAGCACAAAAAGTAGTATATTCCAAATATATATATACATATACATACACACTAATTTATATACTAAAATATAGAATTTGGGGGTAGTAGATGTGCATAATTGCCATAAAAGACATAAAATCTAAATGTTAATAAAATGTACATAAAATGTTGTGTGTGTGTGTGTGTACGTATATATGTATACATATATACATACATGCATACACACACACGTTGAGTTTAGTTATTGGGTCGGATTAAGGGATGTAGAATATGGTCATGAAGAATAAGGCATTAATATGTGCTGTATAATAAACAACTAATATCCTAGTAATATGCATGCTAATAAGCAACTAGTTAATAGTGAGAATTGAACCCTAAACTAAAGTCTACATGTGTGTACATAGGTGTGTGTGTGTGTGTGTGTATGTAGCCTATGTATTTCTCAAGAGGTTGATATTCAGCAATATATATTTAGTGATATTTATACATACATACATACAAGTTACACAATTTTATACCATTTTAAATTGAATTTTTATCATCAGAATGTGCTAAAATAGTAAATATAAACTTCACAACATTGTTTTGAATGAGTACAATAAATCTGGTAAAGAAAAAAAAAAATGCATGTTTGCAAACGCGCTGGAGTGCAAGAGAACTGTGACGGGCACATTGTCTGATTTTATCAGGTAATTGCAGTAGTACTCAGATGTGGTAAGGCGAAGAACACATAAAAAAAGCATGCTCCTCTTTTTTTATATCATGCACTTGCGCGCGCACACACACACACACACACACACACACACACACACACACACACACACACACACACACACACACACACACACACACACACACACACACACAAACCATTAACAAATCCTTCACTTTTTTTTTTCTCCCCGGAACACACACACACAGGCGTCAGGGATTGTGTGTATGGCTTGTTAGAAATGAGGAGATAAAACTTAGCATAGTGCTCCCAATTAGTGCAGCAGTGACCATGCGCTGTCTCAGACTAACGCGCTCTCCTGACGGCACGCGGGAGACAGAGCGCGCAGACGTGCGCGGAGGGCGAGAGAGAGCGATAGTGGAAGAAAAGAGGGTCGTGGGGGAGAGAGAGAAAGAGAGAGAGAGAGAGAGATGAAAACGGCTTAAGCATTCATTCTGAGTAGAGAGACAGGTCCTATTAACATTTAACAGCATTTGTGCAACTTGGTGCGGAGGTTATGATGCAAATGAAGGAGAATTAAAAGTGGCCAGGGGTTTGGCATTGATGGATTGCAGTCTGGCAGCTCTCACACTTTCCAGTGTCCATCAGAGGCGATTACTATGTAATTAAAGCTTATTTCTGGACTCTCCGGCGCATAATTACTTTGTGAATGTAACCATCATCTAAAAGCTAGAGAAAACGCTTGAGCGTTTAGTTGGCCAGTCATTTCCGCTGGCTTGTGTCAGATATAGCCATCAGACGGTGCAAAAGAACTGTCACTTTTAATAAGAGGCGAAAAATTAAATGAAACAGTATGCTTATTACAGAAAAATTAGGCTTTCAAGAGTCCTTTCTGTGATTTGCATAATTTATTCTTTTCCCCCCTCCTCCTCCTCCTCCTCCTCCTCGCCCAGAGCTTTAGGCAATTTCCCTCACATTTAAATCGATTGCACATTTAAGGCTACTTAAAGAAAATTATCACTTTGCATATTTTAATTGTTATGAAGGAAGTGATTTGAGAGAGGTCCGCGCCTCATCCTCTTGAGCGGTGCGTGTGCGTGAGCGAGAGAGAGAGGCGCGCGGCGCCGGGCGCTGTGGCGTCAGATAACCTCCGAGTTCACAGACTTTCCACTCCACTTTCATCAGAATGCTAATGAGGAAGCTAACGCTAGGACAAGTGGATCTTTGATATTTACAAAATAGGCCCTAATAACTGGAGTGTAATTTGTTTCACACAACTTTAGTTTTTCCTCTTGTCTTATCGCCACTTATATTTCATTTCATTTCTTTTTTTTTGGCCAGAAATAAGACCGTTCACAGACTTTCCACTCCACTTTCATCAGAATGCTAATGAGGACAATAATGCTAGTGGATCTTTGATATTTACTAAATTTAATTTGTTGTACACAACTTTTTTTTCCCCATTCTCACTTATTTTTGTTAATTTTTTTTATTTGTGTATGCATGTGTGATTGGTCAGTTGTTGTTGTGCAGAAATAAGATGCAGACTTTCCGCTTTCATCAGAATGCTAATGAAGTAGTTAATGCTAGGAAGTTGATCTTTGATATTTATACATTTTGTGTGTGTGTGTGTGTCTGTCTGCGTGTGTGTCTGTCTGTCTGTGTTTCTGCATGTGTGTCTGTTTCTCTGTGTGTGTCCCTGTGTATGTCTCTGTGTGTGTGTGTGTGTGTCCGTCAGTCTCTCTCTGTGTGTCTCTGTGTGTGTGTCCGTCTGTCTCTCTCTGTGTGTGTGTGTCTGTTTCTCTCTGTGTGTCCCTGTCTGTATGTGTCTCCGTGTGTGTCTGTCTCTCTGTGTGTCCCTGTCTGTATGTGTCTCCGTGTGTGTCTCCGTGTGTGTGTCTGTATGTGTGTCTGTGTGTGTGTGTGTGTCTCCGTCTGTTTCTCTCTGTGTCCCTGTCTGTATGTGTCTGTGTGTGTGTGTCTGTTTCTCTCTGTGTGTCCCTGTCTGTATGTGTCTCTGTGTGTGTCTCCGTCTGTCTCTCTCTGTGTGTGTGTGTCTGTTTCTCTCTGTGTGTCCCTGTCTGTATGTGTCTCCGTGTGTGTCCCTGTCTGTATGTGTCTCTGTGTGTGTGTGTGTCTCCGTCTGTTTCTCTCTGTGTCCCTGTCTGTATGTGTCTGTGTGTGTGTGTGTCCCTGTCTGTATGTGTCTCTGTGTGTGTCTCCGTCTGTTTCTCTCTGTGTGTCCCTGTCTGTATGTGTCTCTGTGTGTGTGTCTGTCTCTCTGTGTTCCTGTCTGTATGTCTCTGTGTGTGTGTGTGTCTCCGTCTGTTTCTCTCTGTGTCCCTGTCTGTATGTGTGTCTGTTTCTCTCTGTGTGTCCCTGTCTGTATGTGTCTGTTTCTCTCTGTGTGTCCCTGTCTGTATGTGTCTCCGTGTGTGTCCCTGTCTGTATGTGTCTCTGTGTGTGTGTCCGTCTGTATGTGTGTCTGTTTCTCTCTGTGTGTCCCTGTCTGTATGTCTCTGTGTGTGTGTGTCTCCGTCTGTTTCTCTCTGTGTGTCCCTGTCTGTATGTGTCTCTGTGTGTGTGTCTGTTTCTCTCTGTGTGTCCCTGTCTGTATGTGTCTCCGTGTGTGTCCCTGTCTGTATGTGTCTCTGTGTGTGTGTCCGTCTGTATGTGTGTCTGTTTCTCTCTGTGTGTCCCTGTCTGTATGTCTCTGTGTGTGTGTGTCTCCGTCTGTTTCTCTCTGTGTGTCCCTGTCTGTATGTCTCTGTGTGTGTGTGTCTCCGTCTGTTTCTCTCTGTGTCCCTGTCTGTGTGTGTGTCTGTTTCTCTCTGTGTGTCCCTGTCTGTATGTGTCTCTGTGTGTGTGTCTGTTTCTCTCTGTGTGTCCCTGTCTGTATGTCTCTGTGTGTGTGTGTCTCCGTCTGTTTCTCTCTGTGTCCCTGTCTGTGTGTGTGTCTGTTTCTCTCTGTGTGTCCCTGTCTGTATGTGTGTGTGTGTGTGTGTGTGTCTGTATCTCTGTGTTCCTGTCTGTATGTCTCTGTGTGTGTGTGTGTGTGTGTGTGTCTGTCTGTCTCTCTATGTGTTTCTGCGTGTGTGTCTGTCTCTCTCTGTGTGTATCCCTGTCTATATGTCTCTGTGTGTGTGTGTGTCTGTCTCAGTATGTGTGTTTCTGCGTGTGTGTCTGTCTCTCTGTGTATCCCTGTCTATATGTGTCTCTCTCTCTCTGTGTGTGTGTGTGTCTGTCTCTCTGTGTGTTTCTGCGTGTGTGTCTGTCTCTCTGTGTGTTTCTGCATGTGTCTGTCTCTCTCTGTGTGTCCCTGTCTTTATGTCTCTGTGTGTGTGTCTATGTCTATCTTTCTGTGTGTCTGTCTATATGTGTCTCTCTCTGTGTGTCTGTCTGTATGTGTGTGTCTGTCTCTCTCTGTGTGTCCCTGTCTGTATGTCTCTCTGTGTTTCTGCGTGTGTGTCTGTCTCTCTGTGTTTCTGCGTGTGTCTGTCTGTGTTTGTCTCTCTCTGTCCCTGTTTGTATGTCTGTCTGTCTCTCTCTCTCTCTCTCTCTCTCTGTCTGTGACTGTCTCTGTGTGTCTGTCTGTGTGTGTCTGTCTGTCTGTATGTCTCTCTGTGTGTAACTGTCTCTGTGTATGTGATTCTCTCTGTCTTTGTGTCTCTGTGTTTGTGTCTCTCTCTGTGTGTGACTGTCTCTGTGTGTCTGTGTGTGTCTGTCTGTCTGTAACGGTCTCTGTGTATGTGATTCTCTCTGTCTTTGTGTCTCTGTGTTTGTGTGTTTGTGTCTCTCTCTGTGTGTGTCTCTCTCTGTGTGTGTCTGTCTCTGTGTGTGTTTGTCTCTATCTGTCTGTGTCTCTGTGTGTGTGTCTGTCTCTGTGTCTGTCTGTCTCTGTCTGTGTGTCTGTGTCTCTCTGTGTGTGTGTGTGTGTCTGTCTGTATGTGACTGTGTATGTGATTCTCTCTGTGTGTCTGTGATTCTCTCTCTGTACGTGTCTGTGTGTGTCTCTGTATGTGTGTGCGCGCCTGTCTGTGTATGTGTGTGCGACTGTGTGTGTTTCTCTCTCTCTCTCTCTCTCTCTCTGTGTGTGTGTGTCTGGTTGGTCAGTTGTGTTTGTGCAGAAATAAAGAGACAGACTTTCCGCTTCACTTTCATCAGCTAATGAAAAAGTTAATGTTAGTATAAGTGGATCTTTGCTATTTAAAAAATATGTGGATTGTATCTTTATTTTTTTGTATTCTTTTCTCCTGTTTGTTTTTTTGTTTTGTTTTTCTGTTTCAACTTTACCAACCGTACATGCATCATGATAATCAGGAAGCTGATATTGATGTTCACAAAACCGGCCATAATAATTAATAAAACCGGCCATAACTTTATGCAACTTTTACTTGAATAAGGATTGGACAAGTGGATTTTTGATGGCCTTATATTTACAAACCACAATATCTGAAGTGTAGTTTATAATGCTCAACTCTTCCTGTTTTCTTATTAACATTTTTCCTTCTTCTTTTAAATATTAAGTGCAGATACAAAGATCTCACACATACATGCACTGTTCTACAGGCTCACTTACACAAAAACACACAGGCGATCAATATGAGGAAGGAAGAGTTGTATATCCGGCTCTGTTTGAAACTGAGAAACAAAGGAAAGTGATTCTCTCATTCATCATACTAAAACTGATGACAGCCAACCGAGGCCTGCAGTTTGATTTTACAGCCCGTCTGTGTGAAAGGAAACAAATGTTCAAATGTTCTCCATTGAATGTCAAACCACAATGAAGAGATCAGTTTAATTGGCAGCTTATAGAAGGGAATAAAACACTGGTGCGTCATGCACTTAAAACATATGCTGTATTGTATTGTATAAAAATCAATGTGTTCTAATCGGGTTACGTTGGGATCATTTTATAATTTATAAAATAAATGGTAGGTTTGCATATTTAATCCAATTTTGTGAAAAAAATATCTCAACTGTTGCAGTCTGATTTAATCAGTCAAGAAAGAGAAAAGAAATCACAGTTGATGTTTCCATTAATTCATCACACTGCACATGAAAGGTCAAGCATTGCATTACGCTCTGCTCTGACTGCACATTTGAGCAAACGGAGTCAGTATTCAGAGAATTTATGCTAACACTTTACAATAAGGTCTCATTAGTTAATGCATTAAATAACGAGCTAACAATGAGCAATATATTTTTACAGCTTTTATTAACTGGCTATTTTGAATAAAAGTGTTCATGTTATTTCACAGTGCATCAACTAATGTCTTTTTAACTTAAATGTATTAGTAAATGTTGAGATTAACTGTAAATAAGATTAATAAATACTGTAAAAGTATTGTTCATTATTAGTTGCATTAGTGCATTAAATAACATGAACTAACGTTAACAAATGAAACTTTATTGTAAAGTGCTACCAAATTTGCATTGCATATTATGGTAACACTTTACAATACGTGTTCTATTAGTTAAATATATTAGTAAGTTAACAATGAAAAATACTTCTATAGCATTTATTAATCTTAGTTATGTTAACGTTTACTAATACATTATAAAAACCAAAAGGTCTATCTTATTTCATCCAAAAAAAAAAAAAAAATGGGTCAAATATGTACAAACTCAATTGCTGGGTTAATGTGATGTAAATATTTAATCCAATGGCTGGGTTTGTCCATATTTGACCCAAATTTGCATTTTTTTAGAGTGCTGACAACAGTTGTTTTTAAGATTTATTTAGGAATTTCATAAGTTAATACATTAACTCTTTCCTCGCCATTGATGGAATTCAGGCAATCCGTGTTTTCACTGTTATTCGGTAGGGGGGCGCTGTTACGCATCTTCTGAAACGGTACAGAATCTCCTGATTAAAACACAGGGAAGAAGCAGAAAAAAGCGATATAAGCATGTAAAATAACACGATCATCAAACATTAAAGAGCACCAGGGCTTGACATGATCACTAGTTCACTAGTCACTGTGGCTAGTGGGTTTCCATTTTCACTGGCCACAGTTCTGACATCGATACCATGAGGGAAAAACTGCCATATAGATATTTAATATTTATTTTAATAGTTTGGCAGCAGGTTTATTAGGCTGCTGGCACTTTAAGAGCTGACGCACGGATCCATTGTACTGTTACACGTGCGTTTTCTTTCTCAGCTGTTTATGTTCACTTGAAACATTACTGACTGTTTACATGAATACGCAAGACCGGCTTTTTGACATTTTGTGTGTATTTGACAGTGTAAGTGCAATAAGCAGCGAAAAGAACTCCACTCACACTTTGGGCAGGAATGAGTAAAATTATGTGCAATCCCATGCCAAAATTCAAGCCCTGTAACACCAACAATATTCATCCGGAGCAAATGAAGCGAGTGTGTGAGGGGAGGCGAGAAGTGTTTTTTTGTTCAAAAGCAGAGGCTCTGTTCTTTCTTGATATAATGCATGTTCAGATATTCATACAAACAAAATATTCTGGGCGCCATGACTTTTTTTTTCAAGATATTCAAACCTCAGACTATAAATGTATTCATTTTAAAAGGCAAAAATAGGAGATAAAATCCTATAGTGTCATACTTACCAATACATTTAGATGCAGAGCCACATATACTCGTCTTACATTCTGAGTTTGATTGTAGGTCATTACCTTAAAGTTTGTTTTAATAATTTAAATTAATTTTATTGCACACATTCATTAGCATAAATAAAATATAAAGCACTAAATGTAATGAACACAGTGGTGAGCAATACAAATGTGCGACACCTCAGCTGTGGCATTAAGGCAAAATAAAAACGGACCAGAGACTTTTGATGGTGCTAAATCCTCCTGATTAGAAGCTAGCATCAGTCGATGCATGACTCAGCAACACTAGCCGTATCGGCTGCCACACTGTGACCTATATCGAATGAGTAAAGGAGACTCGCAGACACCAACACCAGAGTTGCAGAATTAATTGCATTTTAATGAACACTGAGGCAACCTTCCAGGTATTTGAAATAAAAAGGAAATGTACAATCAAATGAGAAAGAAATTACAACGTGTCTCCCATTAATGTCAGATTCTGAAGGCGTTTGCGTGAATTTATCTTCCCACGAAGAGGCCCACGTCATAAACACACTCCAGCATTGTGTTTGAGGTCCGCTCGCCTTCTTTCTCTATTTAAGACATAAATTACAAATATGAACACGAGACGCCTCAATAAAAAGTACTTCTCGTCCCCTCGTTGTGATTTGGCCCGAGCGCGTTCCCTGCGTTTCTGTGGAGGACCCTGTTGAATTGCATCCATTAAGAGAGAGTATTTGAACATGTACAGCCATGGAAATGACACACAGCTCTTTACAAATGAAACCGCCATGGGCACCAAATGCACCAACTTCCCAATGTTAATTGTACTGCAGCTTCCCACGCATAGACCATCCAACTACATAATTATGCCATCAAAAAAAAAAAAAAAAAAAAAAAAAAAATCCAGGGCATTAATGGAATGTCTTATTCGAAATGAAGAATAATGAAATATCACAAACAATAGAAACTGTATTTAAGAAATGCAGCAAATGGTTTTGGAAACAGATGCTAATGGTCATCTTTCAGAGGCGTAATTACTGGGTAGCATCAGGACGACTTTGGAAACGTGCCGCTTAAACTCCACGTATTGTGCTTTAAAAGCTTTAGTTTTGTTTAATGCAAAAGTACTCAGACTTTTAAGTGGGTTGCAGTGTAAAAACTTCACCAAATAACATCTTCAGTGCTAGGGCTGGGCGATACAATGAAGAGTCGATACATTTACAGTGATTAAACAACATTGTAACAGCCTACAGGTAAATGTGACAATTTTTAAATGTCAAGATGTCAGACTAGTTTTGCAATACATTTCAGTAGCGAAAACGAGAATTTCCAATTCCAATTCCAGAACTTTTTGTCTTAAAAGTGCACTGTGTTATTTATCATATATACTTTTAAGCCAATTCAGAGAAAATATCTAAAAATCAAACTGTACATTGAATATTGCAGGCTTAAGATTTAAAACTAGGGTAGGCAATTTCGGAGAGGCTAGCAATGCATTCATGCCACACCGGAAAAGTAATGTGATTGGCTGTTGTCACTATGACGGTCGCACCAGCATTAGACACGCCCACAACCATGCGTCGACGCCCCATATGAATGCAACATAATGCTGCGTTCACGCCATGTCATAATTACCTTAAATAAGAGATGACAACACGTGACGCTGTAATCGGAGCTGTTCACGTCCTTGGATTCAGACTTGTATGTTTCTCTTGCACGATTAACCAAAAAAAAAAAAAAAATTCATTACTAATTCTATGACGACGTGAATGCATTTTACAAGGTCCACTATTCTGATAGTTACAGCAATTACAACCCAACCCTCCCTTCAGAGCATCTCCAAAGCCAAGTCTGCAAAGCATCACGAGAAAGGGCGTTAAATGACCTCGTATCTCAAAGCACATAAGATTATAATGAATGTACACGACTTACTGCCACCTGACTGCTGCAGATTCATTTCGCCGTTGATCGTGTTGCCATCTTGTAATTATGTGAACGCAGTTTGTTTAGGGTGCTGGGTGTGTGTACACATTTATTATATTTACTTAATATTAGAAATGGTTTGATTAGTATTAGGATGCAGAGTTTAAACCAGTAGCCTATAACAAAAGTGTTTATGAAAAGCATTGCCTACCCTAGCTTTAATTGGTTAAAGAAAGTCCATTTGATTTATACAGCACTTTTCACAGTGCATATACAGTTTCAAAGTAGTTTACAGAAACGCATCCTAAAAACAAATAATTCAAGCCGCATTTACAGCTCATTGAGAGTGAAATATTAGAATTTCCTAGCATTTGAGGGGGTTAACAGTTTTGTACAGATGTTAGATTAGACTTTATCCGCTGGCCCCTGAAAAATCCATTAGCATTGATAAATTTGCATTCACACAATGACAAAATGAAAGAAAAACAAATAAATGCGATCTGATTGGATGTCTATGATAGTGCCCAGAAGTTCACGTTAAACAAAAAAAAAAAAAACCCTTAATGTTTGATATATTGTGCAGTGTATAGGTCTCTCTCTTCAATTAACCACGTCATTGCATTTCAAAGCAGATCTACAAAACTGTGCAGTCGACATACAGTTCATAGAGAGATCTGAAGTAAAACTGATGCATGAGGAATGCAACAGAAAGGAAAAAAACGACGTTTCAAAAGCATTTGAATGAGCTTTTATTGTCCTTTGTCCCTATGCATACATAAATACATTTACGTTGAATGTAATTATGGCAATATTGTACATACACACACATATTAACATGTATGTGGTGCGTTTCAAAATGTCATACTAATAACAAATGTACATTAAGTACACAAATGTGCAAGTGTATCTAATGTACAAATATGGTATATGAAATGCCCCTACATTTCATATAGAATTTTCATATATAAAAAATGCACACTTACACACTTCATAATAAGTGCACACACATCCACATGCACACTACAATTCACAAGGGGGAAAGCGATTTACTTCAGTTGAAAAACGAAAAGAAAAACTTGCATGTAGAGACCTTGGAGAAGACCTATACAGTCCACAATATCCCAGATCACGGCGGCGTAACGGACGGTCCGAGTTCATGTGGTCAGTGTGCATCGTCTCTGCCTAGTGTGTGTCTTTTCAGTATGTGCAGCTACTCCACTGCTCAGTGTACGGACAGACAGTCTTTCTGAGGTAGACTGCTCAAGTTAAAGAACAAGCCTTTTTTTTTTTGTTCTTTTAAATCGTTTTTATACATTTTTCTTTTTTAATTTTCTTTTATACAAATGTGTGACATTCAAAAAAGACAGAACATAGGTACTACATGTCAATATGTAGCAATGAGGTAGAAATGGTCATAAAGAATAATGATTGAAAAACAAACACTGATGAAAAAAACATCTATAACAGCGCTGAAGCAAATCAACACAAACTGGAGGAAAAAAAAAAACAAGTGATATTTTGATTTATATCTACATAGAGGATGTGCTTTAAAACGTCTTGTACTTTTTGGATGTTCCCACATTTCTTCCTCCCCATTTTGCAATCAGTTAAAGGAATGTTCTGGTTCAATGAGCTAAGCTCTATTGACTGCATTTGTGGCATAATATTGATTACCGCAGAATATAATTTGGACTAATCCCTCAGTTTAAAAAAACAAAACAAATCAATTTCATAGTTACAGTAACACGATGTAAACAGGTCAAGAGTTTTGGAGGGTTTAAAAGCATTTTGTTACAAAGCTGTAACTGTTTAAACTGACCATCCTGAAGTGGAAAGACTTTTCTAGTGGATGAATGCTTAATTATCATGATAACTCTTGTGAGTAAAGTTACTAACTTTACTGTACATTGTCATTGAAGTTGAAAAATTGGATGCAACTTTAAATTATTTTAATCACGCTAGACTTAGGGTAACATGTAAAGACTTCTGGCTATTATTTTGAAACAAAAAAATAATTTAATTGGCCCCGTGTACTTTAAATGTGATATGGTGAGCATGGATTGTGTTTAAAAAAAAAACAAATTAGGTAAGTTGCGAGTCATACCAATGCTGTTGGGAACATTCCTTTAACCAATTATAAAGAGCTTTCAAAAATAAATCGGTTTTGTTCAAGGGCATATAGGCTACAAACATTAGCGTAGAGCACCAGACCCGACAACGCCACCAGCAGTAGGACTAGAATAAAATTTCAATGTGGGTTTTGTTCATCAGTGCTATTTGGCTTTGAAATCCAGAGTACGATCATTAAAAAAAAAAAAACAGAACAATACTTTGTGGACATCTCAGGTTTAACCTATGTGAAGTTCCATTCAAATTTCCCTAAATGTGTGGATGAATTCTGATCTTATGGATCTGAATGTGGATCAGTTTTGGATCTTAAATAGTTGAGTTCGCTTTGGTTTTGAGGGAGGACAATTAAGTATGATAGGCTTTAACACAAACGTTAAAAGTGCATTTGACAAATTGCACAATAGTAACTTTTCTTCAAAACAACACAAAACAAAAACAAGAAAGCAGAATGAAAATACCACTTCAGAAAAAAAAAATTAAGGTTCCACTTTAGACGACAAAACAAGGCTAGAAATCGTAGTCCTTTGGGTGAACATATCACTTTACGAACATTGTGAAGTAAGTGGTGTCTCACAGCTACTGAAAAGACCATCTGGATGTCTGTCAAAAGCAAACAGATATTTCTTCAAAGATATGTCATATATATATACACACACACACACACACACACACACACACACACACACACACACACACACACACACACACACACACACACACACGTATTTGGAGGTCTGGTGCCTCCAACCGCTAAATAAGCACCTTTAAATGGTGTCAAATTACACTGCAGTGGACAAAAACAAAACAAAAAAAATAGTTGAAAACTGTGCATTCTCTCCAACATTTGAGACACATGATATAAAGGCAGAGAAAACTGACAAGGGGAACGCCAACTCTCTAGTGCTAGACAAAAGAAAAAAAGCTGACTCAACTGATCAGAGAAAGTAAACAAACAAAAAATACATTCAAACACAAGATTTGTCTTATGGTTACCAACATCCTGTGCTACCTTGAGCCAGAAACATACTATAAGTAAGTGCACAAATGGCAAAGCTTAGCCAAAGCATTGCAAGAGCATGGTCTTGCTTTATCTAATATTGTGGTGGTAGCAAACCTCCAAACTCAAGGGGGCGATAGAGTTTCCTTCAGATGTGTGCGCCAATAAACTGGGTGGACAAACATACAAATGTAGACAGTTTTACCTTGTCCAAATCCCCACACTTGCGGTCTTGGCCACTTGAGAGCATGTGCAGGTGTCAGGAAGTATCAGAAAATGTCTTAAAAGTGCAGTGCCCTTAAGGCTAAGCGTATCCCATCATGCATTGTTCGGGAACTCGCTTCCCCCGAAATCACGAGGAAAACATTAACTTGCAGTGGAAATCAATTAAATATTGCGCCTACTTGACCACTTGTCTACTTGCATGACACATTTCCTGTATTTGGCCCAAGTGTTCAAGTACAAAGACCACAAGTGTGGGTATTTGCACAGGACAACTGACTAACTTGCTCCGCAAGAATCTCTAGATAAACTGTTGCTCTGCTATTATAGTAGTTGACCTGAAAAAGAAAACAACGCATAAAATAAAGTTTATGGTAAAACCTTATATGGTAATACAAGTATGAAAGGGCTTTAGTGCCCTTGCATACTTGTATTGCGTTGCGTTATAAACTGCGATCTGATGCATTTCGGAATGCAACAACGCTTGATCTAACTTGCGTTACTAGAAACGCTTGCGTACTTGCGTAAAGTAAGTTTCTGGCTTTAGGCAATGCAGCCCCAAAAAAACCCAAAGTATACTTCGGCCGTCCGCGCTCCATGATGGTCTACGTACTGTCCGTGTGGCGCACCCTGTTACGTGCAGCCCAATTTTTGTGTCCACGCGGACTGCACGTTCAACAGCGCATGTGCAAGTGACTTGAGTGCTTAAAGTCCACTAGGTGAACGTGTCTTTCCATGCTTTTCAAAGGGAGCGGAACGCGGAAAATGAAGTATACCTGGGCTTTAAGTGGCCCCATAGAAGCCCCATCAATAACGTGTGTACACGGAGGGGTTTTTAGAGTCATCTGGGCACTCTAAGCAGAAAAATTGCACAGGTAGTGTGAGACAAATGTTTGTTGTATCTTTTTTTGGGGGAAAAAAAGGCATCTTGTTCTTTATGGAGGCTTCAGAGTGGAGCAAACCTAAAGAGGTTAAAGACACCAAGCTCTCGACTTTCTGTTCTAGTTGCAGAGAAAATAGTGCTAAACTGAGGTAGAACAGAATGCAGGGTACACGTGATCCTTCAAATATCTTTACACCAATACCACACAGCAGCAGGACAGAGTCCAAAACAAGAACAAAACGTACGTAACAGTGTTACGAAGAAAGTGAAAATGTTTCCACTTCAAGAATCTAGTAGCGTCTTCGTAAAGTTTTGGTTTACCTCAACGCTTCTGTCTATTCTGCAGAGAGGAGACAAACACGCAAATGTTGACATCTACTGCATACTCCGGTGTGGACGTGGTTTCAGACGAACCTTATCTACACAAGACAACACCCATCTCTGACTCGAGCATTCTTTGTAGAGTCTGAACTGTGCTATGCAGGGAGGAACCGGTGCTGTAGTCAATACTGGCACGCAATTCTGCTTTCGAAAAGCGAAGCAATATCCACAATGGAATTTGAACGTAATTTAGAAAGAACAATAAGAATATAACATAAGAAAAAGAAACTCCTCAAATTTTTCTTCCAAACAACCCAGAAATATTCTGGTTACATTCATAGTCATATCCTTTTCATTTTTTTAATTGGTTGAGGTAAACCTAGAGTTAGAAATTAGAAACCAAACCCAATGTTGTCAGCAGTACGTAGTGCTATCGCATAATCTTTTTTTTTTTTTTTTTTTTTTTTTTTTTTTTTGAGGTACTGTACAAATCACAAATCACTTTCCTGAGTTTTTGAAGAAAATCAAACATAAATTAGGATCCAGATTCAAAATACAACACGGACCTTCTCCTACCCTTCCTGGGGTCTACAGGTCAGACTTGATTGAGGAATACTGTTGTTCTTTCAAAAGAAGTGTTGAAAACAAGGAAAGGAACAAAAAGCAGAACATGTCTGTTTTAGTTTCATGTTAAAGCTCTCTATGTTAGCACATGCCACCAATGAGATGGTGAGGCAAACAAATCCAAATCAATAAAGCACCACTTCAGGCACTTCATAGCAACAGAATCTCAAAAACAGCAGAATGATATTTACACACAAAGAAGTTTGTCCTCACTTACAGAGCCCCCCGGTAAGTGGAGCTCTGCGTCTGCAGTACTGAGCCCAGAAAACAGTATTTCTCTGTCTGGATTATGTGCAAAGGGCCAGACCTTGACTTAAGTACAGTCATGCATCATTCAACTCTATCTGACCGTCCTTCAGGTTCTTCTTTAGGGGTCATCTACATTTGTAATAACCACACTGTTTAACTGCATGTGTCACCCAAAGAATTCTGAATTGTATCCCCTTTTAGAGTAGGGGAGGTCACCCCACCGATTTAGTTATGCCCTCGCTCTTTACTGACTACAGCCAAACATCTTATTCCATTCAGTGTATGTATCAAGTTCTTTCTGTGATATGCTGGGCTGGATTTTGCAAAACACATTCTCAAAGTCTTGGTATGATACCGGCCTCATCTGACCTGGCATCATCCCGGAAATGTCTGCACCGGACATGCCGTGGAGAGGACCGACCATGGCCTCTTGGCAAAGTCTGACCACATCCAGCCCAGAAAAGCCGTCTGTCCGCTGAACAAGCAGCGCAACCTCTTTGTCGCTGAGGCAGTAGTTGTGCTGAGAGAGCAGCTGGCTGATTATCTGATGTCGTGCGGTGGCATCCGGTAAGGGGACAAGCAAACGCTTTACAAAGTACCTTCGTAGAGACTCATCGATCTCTTCAGGTTTGCTGGTGGAACATACCACTAGAACATGTTCCTCTGGTGAGCTTAGGACTCCATCAAGCTGGAGGAGGAGTTCACTCTTGATTCGGTTCACCGGGCTTTCTTCGCTCAACTGGGCAGACAACAGCAGATCTACGTCACTGATGAAAACCACCGAAGGCTGCCGGCAGCGAGCGACAAGGAATGAGGCCTGGACAATCTTCTCGCCCTCTCCCAGCCACTTTGTGACAAGTGCCGAGCCACTAAGCAGGAGGAAAGCAGCGCCAAGCTGACTGGCCATACACCGACTGAGCAGAGTCCGACCCGTGCCCTGAGGTCCAAAGAGTAGGATGCTGCGAGGTAATGTGGCCATTCCGCTGAACAAGTCTGGCCTCAGAATGGGCCACAGGACCTCATCTTTGATGGTGGCTTTCGTCATCTCCAGTCCAGCAATGTCACTCCAGTCCACAGGAGGCATCTGCTGCAGAATTTCAGTGGTGACCATCTCTACCAAACTAGAATCGCTGTTTTTTAACTGCTCTTCAGCAGGGTGGCTGGATGAAGTCCCTGTCCCCATTGAATGGGGGAGATGCTGTCTATTGTCGTCACCGTGGTCACTCAAAACGGGGGAACCAAACTTTCCAAATGACTCGCCTGACCGCAGGGATCCCAAGGAACCTTTGGAGGATCCGTATGAAGGAGGGGTTAGTGCCCTGCCGGACTGGCTGCCGAACTTCCGCTGCTGATCCGGTGGCATTGACTGCTTTGTGGGCTTAAACGCCAAAGATGATGTGTCAGCATTCCTGTCAAATCCATTCCCTCTGGTTGAGTCAACAAGACTGTTGTCTGGCATTCTGTACATGGGGCTTTGAGCAGAACGCTGCTGGCTGTAGTTGAAATTTCCATAAGTGGAGTCCATATCTCCCTGGCCCGTCATGTAAAATGCTTTTCTTTTCAGTGTGTTGGCCGAGCTGCCATTCAAAGGGGTTGGTGCAATTGGTGCATGGCTGTGGGACTGGTAGGAGTAACCGGAAAGGGTGGAAGGGGGTAGGGGAGTGGGGGCTGCAATGCCTGAGGGCAAGTAAGCTGAAGGAGGGGGTGCTCCTCCTGGGCTGTAGCCTGGGGCAACAGCGGTCTGTGGGGGATACCCTGCTGGAGGGTAATTGTAACTGGAGAGATTGGGGGAACTTGCGTTGTAGCTGGGCACCAGGGTTGGAGGTGGCGGGGGTGGAGGCTGAAGGAGCCCAGCGCTGTGCAAAGGTGAGGGATGTGGGGACGGGAGAGCTGGCGTGCTTTGCCCGCCGCTGTAAGTGGAATGCAAGTACGAGCCATTGTAACTGCTAGCGAATTCCTGAGCGGGGATCCCCGAGTGCAGTGCAGTAGACGCATGATTCCCACAGTTACTGCTGGAGTAGCTGGGCTCGCTCAAGCTCACCCCTGTGGAGCTGCCAACACTTGCCGTCACATCTGGAGGAGGCAGGGAGGGTGTCATGCCAGTCTTACTAGCAGAAACCACATCTGCAGCACAGCTCATTGGGTAGATCCCCTCCTGCCATGCTTCGCTCTCTGACTTGCGTCCATTCAAGAGTCCCGAGGCGCTCTCGGAGTATGAGCAGAGGAGCGCCCGCTCGCTGGGACCCTCCAGGATACCAGAATACTTCTCTGCGTACTTCTTCAGAAGGTTGGAGGCCGTCAAAGCTGATATATCGTCATTAGCCCAGGCATACTGGTAGGTCCGCTGCAGGTGTCCACGGTATGCCTCTGCTTTATGTGCGGGGGAACGTGTGGTGGATGAGATGTCGAAATGTTGCTCGGCCCACTGCGCATGCTCTGGGGTCCACTGCATCTTTAAGCCTAAACAATCAGCAAACAAAAACAAAACAGGTGTTAGAAACTTAGTAAAAAGCACTCATGATATGTCGTGTGTACATTTGGTATTTTGAGATTTTGGCTGTAAAGGAATTAGTCATGTGGCTTAATGTCAATGGGTAGTACATATATACACCATTTTCTTTTTTCAAAAGCTTGAAAATCTTTAACAAAGAAATTTTGTATGCATGGTTTTCAAATATTGAATATGTGATTAAATGTTGCATAGACTAAAAATGTTGTGTACATTATAATAAAAATTAAAAACACATCTGATGACCACTACTCATGAACTTCAGGATTTTCTTATTTTGACACATCAGATTCAATAAGCCACTGCTACTGAAAAGAAATTAAATGCACACAAACAACAACCGTAAAATATTATTTCCAATTTTTTTTTTTTCAGCTCTCCAAGAGTCCTGGCTTCATATCGCAGACATCGCTGACAGTTGGTATCGCAGGAACAGTGCAGATTTGGGCCTCCAACACCTGGTTAGCACAGTATAATGCACCCTGCACACAGCCGAGTGACACAGACATCGCAGGTCACTCTATAATCCAACTCTCATCTAAAGCAGTCCCAGACAGTTTCAAATCTGCTTGGAGGAGTGCAGCAAAGCAATCTCCCAGGCAGCGCTCTACTGCTTTCATCACACAAACTCGCAGCACAGCATGAATTACAACAGCTTTCTGTCTGCCGCCCGCCTCCCGGAGCACAGGGAACTGGAAAGGGGGGAAAAACATGCCTGCCTCCTTCTCATTCGCTCTAATGCACCCCTTTCTCTCTTCCTTTCACTCTGACGCTCTGGGTTCTGCCTCTCTCTTTCTCACTGTCTTTTCTCTCCACAGCCTCTGTCTTTTATTGGCTCCAGGGCTCAAAAGCCACCATCAAGTTTAATCCCAAACTCCATCTGCAAACACAAGCAGTTACATACGCTGTCATCTTAGACACAGCATGGGATTATCAAAGAGACATTTACTCAAGAGCCGACGGGATGACGGGGGTGGTCGCGCTCACACTCTCGCGTCTGTAGATAGACTTCTGATGACAACAGCGCTCGGCCGCAGTGTCCAGCAGGCGTGTTATTGTGCACACACCTCCCGCTTATCTGGGCTTACTGGGCCTAAGCACTCACAAACACTATTCACAGCACAAAGAGGAAAGAAGATGTCACAGAAAACGATGCCATTTACGAGCTTTCAGCCATGTGCCCATGTACCTTGATCTCTAAAGTCTGTCAAATTACCTATGGGCTGAACCATTTTTATAACTCAATGGCCAATAACAGAAAATGAGCATTTAAAAACTTTACACACCTCATAAAGCCAAGACATAATAAACAAAGATGATTACCCCCTATAGCATGTGCATCACAAATAAAAGATAAATCCTTTTTTCCCGGTAAGACCACAATATAGGTGGACTGCATTCATTTTCCACCTTCTGAAAATATACAGATAGAATATCTTGATATTTAGTCTAAAGGAACCACCATTTTGACAATTAAATGAAATTTTTTTTAAATGCATGAAGCACAACATTGTAAAATCTAGTTAAAAGCACAAACAACATTTAATAAAAGTGCAATGTTTACCTAAATTTTTTCTCATATATTTTAATATATGAAAGATGATGCAGATGCAATCATGGACATTTTAGCAATGACAAATTAATAACTTTGATGGATAGTTTAAACCGGTTTACAGAAATGAACTGAGCGAACCAACTCAAATGCTGTTTTCACTACTGAAGCTGAAATCATCTTAACGAGACAATAAAGGATAATAAAACTAATTACACAGTCTTTCACACAAAAGTGCATTTCAATAATATTGCTTAATTTTGTGTTTCCAACCAAATCATCACAGATATAAAACAGATTTAATATTTAGTATATCACACCTAGTTGTATTTGCGGCCTCTGTGATGTCTACTCACTATGTCTCTATAAATAAATCCCCTCTGATACCTCCATCAGTGCATTGTGTGTATATCAGAGCACGTTTTCCACAATAGAAGATGGGCATGTGGTTTTCCCTCGCCTGAATCCCCCAGCAGCCTGGCCAGACACCACACACACACACACACACACACACACACACACACACACACACACACACACACACACACACACACACACACACACACACACACACACACACACAGAGCTAATTAGCAGGATGATGCTGAGCTAATTGTGTTAATTTACAAGGTTTTAGTCAAAGGGATCGCTGCTTTGGCTGGCGAGGCTGTCAGGCCCGCGAGTTAATGACTAAGAAAGGCTGAAGACAAAGAAAGCTGGCAAGAACATGGCAGACATGCCAGCAAGCCCATTAATAAAGCCCAGGGATAAAACCAGTGCGCAAACCAAGACAGATGTCAGTTCTAGCACGATTATCAACTGATCAGCAATGTAACACCTATGTTTAAGACTTGCTAGCAATAAATACATTTAATTATCACAGTCCACTGTATGACACTGACTTTTTACCTTAATCAATTTCCAAAAGCAGGTCTCTACAGTGTGTAAGCATTTATAAGTGCAAAATTGCTACATGCAAATGTGAAAAATGAAATTATTTGGAGCAATTATGCCGTTGCAAGTGACATCTGACATCCAAATCAAAACGAGTTTTTTCAACAGACCCTCACTTTGCAGACAAATTACATTTCACACACTGCAATTTGCTGCTTTTGTGTTGCTTTTTGTGTTCCAAGTTAATATAAAAATGTGTGTTTGCAGAAGTCTATAGGACTAATGTCCTTTTTTCACAGATTAAATGTTACGTTTCTAAAAACGTATCTTTGCATCCGCAAACATTTTATTTTTCTATACAAACATCTGCTGGTACATACGGATTTATCTTCATTAATAACCTACTAAACCCTGAACGCATATTTGCAATCATTTGAAGACGGGCTTTTCAATTTTTCTTACTGTGGCTTCAGCGCCAAGGAATATTACCTTGGGAATACAGAGGTTCAGCTTTCTCCCTGCCTCTGTACATCCACTTGTTAATACATTTATTACTCTTCTTTCATATTATATATATATAGCTCTCACAGGCAGGTCTTTGTGAGGAATGTGGGTGTTAACTTGCTCTACAACAAAGTAAGACATTTCAAGAGGTTGAAATCCTCCGCTGCGCACACGGAGAGATTTCAAACAATGCTCTCGTCTCGCTGTTTGATGGGTTTTATGAAACGCACTACACTCGAACAAAAGAACAAATTCACTTCCCGTCACCATTACCGAGCCATTACAAAAATAAAACCTTTCTCAACAAGATTAAAGCAGTTGGAAATGAGACATCAGGGATTTATTTTACAGATGAATAGCGAGAGTTGCTCTGGACACTTTGAATTACAGTACTCACCTCGTGTATGTGCCAGTATTTGTAAATTGCTTCTTTTCTATTTTTATTCAGTATGCTTACTTTGACCCTTCAGTCAGTCGCAGCCCCGTCGTCCCTATGGCTTCTTTAAACATAAATTGGGAGCTTTGTACGATGGCACCACTTGAGAAAGATTTGAGGGAAATAATTGAGAGTACAAGTGAACTATGGAGGAGGAAAACGGCAGAGAGAGAAGAAAATGAATCATGTGTGGTCCGAGTTTATACTTCAACTAAATCAATGACTTCATTCCACACAGCGCTCAAGTTTCAGTTAGCACTCTGACAGAAACATAAATAACACACACAAAAAACACATCCTTATCGCCTACTAGAGGAATAAAAGTGTCACTCGTGCCTCTCTAATCTGAGCTTGCTAACATGTCGACTAGCATTATGATCAACAGTGCGGTTCTTGTGACCATAGCATATTTTACCATCTTATAGTTGCTAAGGTCTCAATGATCAACTGATATAAATTAGTCAGACATAAATAAAATAAATAAATACAAACATTTAAACTGGTGATTTTTTCTTTTTTATTTTTTTATTAAATAACGAACTAAAAATGAACAATAATTCTACAGTGTTTATTAAACAATGTTAATTTCAACATTTACTAATACATTTTTAAAAAGTTTTAGCATTAGATAATGTACTGTGAACTAACGTGAACAAACAAACAAGACATTGAACTAAAAATAACAGATTAATAAATGCTATATAAAATATAGCTATCATTCTCACTGCAAGTTAAAAAATTTAATTTTACTGTCACTATTATTTTATATTTGTGTTAATTAACAATACACATTAATATATATGAAATCCAATTTAAATAATACATTTTATTTAAAAAATATATATTATTGCCCATATAAATGAAAATAAAGATGTAAAAAAATTAGATGTGCGTGTATACATTTATATATATTATCTAAATAATAAAAAATGTATATAATTATGTATAAATGTATGTATAAATAATTAAAATAGGTATATATGTAAAAATGTGGTACATGTATGGATGTAATTTTTACAAACACACATATACATACATATATAACAATACACACACACACACATACATATATAACAATACACACACACACACACACACACACACACACACACACACACACACACACACACACACACACACACACACACACACACACGCATACATACATATATACATACATACAAAACCAATGTTAAACAATACAGAATTAGAAACTTATCTAATTTAAATAATGAAAATATGTATATTTATTTTAATTATTTAAATTGAATAACACTTCCCAGTAACATTAGTTAATGATGCATGCATATGTAAAAAATGTGTAAATGAAATATATTTTTACAATATAGTTAGGGGTAATCAGTCTTTCTTTTCGGAATCAAATTAGGCCAATCAATGGTTTTATGTAACAAGACTTAAAAAAAGAAAGTTAAAAACTTGAAGATTCAAACACCATCTTAAAAAAAAAAAAAAAAAAAAACTTGCAAATGTCAGTTCTAAGCAGCAGTAATTCTTCTCTGTGTAATCTGAATTGTCACATCATTACTTGTATTTGTATTACAGCGCTGTTTGGAGACAGCCTAAGGCCCAAAGCTCAATTTCCACTGATTGACTTCTCACAAAACCCCCTTTTGTTTAATTTACCACTGTCTGCTGGTCTACTTTACGCCTGGAAAATCTTGGATTACGCTGACCATTGTCACTCATCTGGGTGAGATGCCAAACAAAAGCAGGCAAGAGTGATTGATCGCAAGCTGGACTTCATTAGACAGGATATTCTGAAGGTCCACTGACTCTCTGATAATGCGCTACTTCACAAAAGAACTGCACATGATGTGGTTTTGGGTCGCAGGTCATGTCTGAGGGTCACAGACAGCAAGGAAAAACTGTTAAAGGCATATAATAAAATGCAAAATGCTCAGCTATGGACGTGTAATAAGTCAAATGTTTAACAATATGCAGAAAACACTTTCCATATCACCAACAGAAACTCGAAATTCAACTGGCATTTGATAGAAACTCATCAAAATAGTTTGTATGACTCAAGATATATTAAATATGGGTTCACAACATGCAGCTAGGATAAATATGGTTTGTGTTGATGACAATATGTTGAGAGTAATGAATTATTGGTTGTTAGAAGGCCTGAATTATTAGGCCTGTAAGGTTTATGGTAATATGAAGACATCAGCGTTTGATTTTAAGGACTTTTTTGTTTTCGTTTAATACGATAAAAACTTCAACATTCAAGCAGAAACCGGTGATTTACAAGCATGTGCTTTGTTCAGACTCCACTATCACACAAACACAACGTCAAAAACAATTTCACAAAGATAATGGTCAACTTTGTCTTCCGTACATCCAAGCATGGGCTCATCTGAATGATTAAAGATACGCCATACTTCCTCACCTATTACAAGCTGAAACCTGACAGTAATTACTGATCATCTGTGCTCGTCTAATGGCTCTGTTAGTTCTCAGAGTGATCAACACAGCGAGTCCGGATGGAGGGGGGAGCGTGCGTGCGGGCGGGAGCGAGCGTGCGGCGATACACTGCAGTGTGTAATTTCAGACACTGTGATCATGGCCAATGAGACAGAGAAGCTGACCTTTTTCGGATCTATTAATCTGGCTAGCCTCGGCCGATTTTAAGCAAACAGCGGCGAGCTTGTGCTCTGTCTGTCCAATTTCCCAGCGCGTAAATTGGACAGCCGCTCGCACCATTCTCAATTCATTACTGTGCTGCTGAAAGGAAGCTATGAGGTGGCGGAGAGGTGTGTGTCCTGGTGTGTGTGTGTATCGACTAGGGATGTGCAGTTTGGTCATTTTGACTGCTCGAATACTCAATAGATAAACCTGATGAGTAACCGGATGGAGTTCGATCTAGATTTCAGTTGGTAATTTATGCACATATCCACCAGAATAGAAAACTTCGGCCATTGCATTGCATCTTTTCCCATTTTAATTCACATCTTGTTTTCCTAAACATCCATAAAACAAGCTGAATTTACTAAATTGCACAGGATATTATTTTAATAAACACATTTTTTTGAATACTTTTATATTTTGTTCCAACATCAGCAAACAGATTTACAGAACAAAACAAGAAACCCTTTAATTTAAGGTGACTTCGTTAAACGTTACCACATGTACTTGCTATAGTAATAACAGTGCATTATGCATAAGTAACAAAACCCAAATCAAACCGCACCTCTATAGCAAGTACATGTAGTTATTAACATCACTCAGTACTTATTTGAGTATGTATAAATGTAACTACATCCCCTACAACCAAAAAAACAGTTGCACATGAAGTTTTAGAAGTAATTAAGGATATTTAAAGTAGGTATTTTTACTAGAAAAGGTGACACAAATGCAGAGAATTAAAAAGACCATGATTCAGATGTTAGAAACGACAAAAATACTGATTATGAATTTTTTAATGCAGTGTGCTATTTTTATACGTATGTGACCCGTGTTGGCAAAATGAGTCGGAACACACACGGGATAATTGAGCTACAGGCAAAACAAGTGAAAAATGCCGATTTTGAGGTTCTCTCAAAAATGAGTTCATTAAGCCCTCGTCTAGCGATCCCAATGCTCCAAATAGCAATTAAACATCTAAAAGTGTCTTTATTTGTATGGTTTCTGCTAGTAGAGGCTTTCCCTTGTCCATGAAAAACGATCTCACTCGCACTGACTGACAGATCCGAAGCATACGCAAAGACTCTTAGACAAACAATTGTGGTATCATAGAAAAAAGTTGAATATATATCTCTTTTCTATAAACTTGATGTATACCAAATTTGGTTATTACCAGAGATTTTAAGGTATGGTTGCTAGGTGATTTTGTTTTGGAACCTTCCGAAAACTTTAACATGATTTTTCCCAAAACTGGCGTTGCGGACTCTACCGACTTCTACCGTCCTTTTTTAAAATGCTTTTTAATAGAGAATGTGAAAATTTGCTCATTGTGACCTCTGCGGAGCACCGTATCATTTGGCATTTTAAAGATCTAGCATACACTTTTATTACTGAGTATTAACAAGAATAATCACCGCTCGAAAGAGAAAGAGAAGAAGAACACGTAAACATTTGAAATGAGCCGTTATTACGGCAGTAATTAACGCTATATAGGTTCAATTCGCAGCAACTTATTTCCGCTCATTTCCACATTTTTAAAACGGCATCTTCCCATTTTTAAACAGGAGATTTAAATAATAATTTCCTATTAATAAATTAAATATGATTTTATTCTTCTTATTTCAAGTATATGACATTTTTACAGGATACAATCACTCGACTGACCACGTGAGCAGCCGTTCCCAGGTGCGCAGGATCACAAAACTCGCTCCTCCACCGCGAATAAATCACTGAGGTGGCATGCAAATTTATTTTTACAGACGTCCACATGAGAAACAATTACCATCCGAATAGGGCTAAAGTCAACACTTATATATAGTAGTTTAATGTAGTACTGACACTAAAACTATATTATATTTTGAGTGAACTATACACGATTACAGATTGTCACTATCCACAATACATGTTGGATTTTTGTATTGTGATTATATTGTGACATACTGTTACACCCCAATTTAAGACTTTTTTTAATTTTATTGACAGCATCTTAACTCGATGCATGTGGTGTGAGACACAGGAAAAACTATTTGCATATGCTACCTGTGCTGGCAAAATGAGTCAAAAAGTATATAAACAGTGAATTTTGAACTGATATACTCAGAGATGTGGATTCGGACAGCAATTAAATCACCACATGACCTTGGTGTTTGTCTAAAAACAGTAGGTCATTTGGCCGGGATTTTATGTGGGTGGTGGGAGAAAAACACTGACATTCTGGATTCAGGCGGCAATAAAATCACTGATGAAAATACCTTATGACACCATGAGAAACAATTACTGTCCGAATAGGGCTAATAATGTATAATAACCAGTGCTGGAGAAAAATCAATCATGATTAAATCGCATCAAAAAAAAAAAAAAGTTTGTTTACACATAATATATGTGTGTGTACCTGTATAATTATTATGTATATAGAAACACACACACATGTATGTATATATTATATTTATATATAAGAAATTATATATACAGTATATACTTGCAAATATTTCTTAAATATATATACATGCATGTGTGTGTATTTATATTATATTTATTATATATATATATATATATATATATATATATATATATATATATATATATATATATATATATATATATATATATATATATATATATATATATATATATATATATATATATATATATATATATATATATATATATATATATATATATTTATATATATATATATATATATATATATATATATATTTATATATATTATATATATATATATATATATATATATATATATATATATATATATATATATATATATATATATATATATATATATATATATATATATATACACACACACACACACACACAATGCGATTAAATCACAATTAATTTTCCCCAGCACTAATAACACAATGGGGAATATTTGTAGGTCCTGATAAAGCCAAATGTCTTATGGTTACCAGTAAAAAGCCTTACGTTAGTTTAAATATATCTAGTCAGTGACCGAGTGGAAGCATATTCATCTAAAATATCTGTATTTTCAGCTTCAGAATCATGAATATTTTTGTTCTGGTGCCACCGTTGTCCTATGCATTGGGTTACCAACACCAAGTCCAAACCCATTTTAAAATCAACAGTACATTTTTTGTTAACCTTTTACCATATGTCTTGGAGTATCGCAATAATATCATGTCATGAGTTCAGTATCATGATATGTATCGAATCATGACATGAGTGTATCGTGTACCACCCAAAAAGTCACTATAACAACCACGATTTCAATATAAAATGTTTGTAAAGTTAAAATAACCAACAAATAATAAGTAAATAAATGCCACTATCAAGTCACTATAGTACTAAGCACTGCTAGTTTAGTGTCATTGATATACTACTATTATAATTTGGTTATATTTCAAATTAGATTTTATTTTTAGATTTTCTGTTTTTCATTTTAATTTTACAGTTTAACTTCATGTACTCGTGCATGCCCCTAGTATAACCATGCAATCAGAATTCCGGGCCTGTTTTTGCTGGTTCTCACTGGTGTTTCGCGCGGGTGGATGATGCGGTTGCCCTAGGAGGAAGCTGTCATAATTGAGACGTGGCCTAATCAGACTCATTACCATTTTGGGCAATTTGCACCACCAAAGATGCTTATTAGGTAACTGTGTTTAATAAAGCGCTCTTTAGAAAGCTAACAGTAATGAGCTCTTTAAAGTCAGCTCGGAGTGTGATTACGCCAGTGGAAGTGTTTAGCCTGGCGCGCACAGACTGCTACATTTAGTCTTGTGCAATGTCATAATTAAGCCATGCAACCTGCTTTCACTGCCTCACAATGGATGCGGCCTGTAAAACCCGGCAAAATATTTATAATTACTGATCATTACAGCCCAGGGATTTTTATCTGCGGATGTAAACACAATTATGAGAGCCTCTTGCTTTCATGTGCCTCAAACAGAGGACTCCATATGACAAGCGTGCAAATAGTGTGGACACACATTAATTACATTTATAAATAAAAACAAGCTCGTGTTTTTGTTTCAACGCTCCACAGATCTCTCTTCTTCTCCTCCTCTTTTGGTGTGAGCCTGGGATGTGCTTCTAATTCAATCGCTACTAGAAATCATTATGGCAATTCATCTTACATATCAACTTAAAAGGTAATTTGAAAATCCATGTCGTCCTCGTTCAAATGCTGCCAGAGACTAGAGGTCATCGTTTAGCCCCTAATTTACTCAAGAAATTTAGTCAAGGCCCTCTAACTGCCGTGGAGCGAACGATTGTCCTGACCGCACGTGTGCCATGATGGAGGATGACACTGATGGAAGTTTTTTCTCTTATCTCTTTTCTGTTTCCAGTTTGGCTGCCAAAACAAAATTAGGCAGTGTTGAGAGTAGCAAAAATGGTGTTACTTTCATGAATCAAACTATCCATAGATAGAACAATAGATAGATAGAATGATAGAGCGATAGATGAAATGATAGATGGGATTATTTAATGATAAATGGAACAATAAAACTATAGACAAAACTATTGATGGAACGATAAAACAATAGACAAAATGATTAGAATGATATAATGATAGATGGACAATAAAACAATAGATGGAACGATAGAATGAAAGGGGAACAAAACCTGATTGATATAATGATAAAACAATAGATGGAAGCGATAATGAAAGAGGAAGCGATAAAACAATAGATAAACCGATAGATGGAACAATATATGGAACAATAGATGAAATGATAAAATGATAGATAGAATGATAGGTGAAACGATAGAATGATAGATGGGATGATAAATGGAACAATAAAACTATAGACAGAACGATATAAAGCGATAGACAATGATTTGAATGATCCATTTATCGATAAAGCGATAGATGGAATGATAAGTTGATAGAATAGAATGATGGAATGATAAAATGATATATGGAATGATAGAATGATAGATGTCACGATAAATCGATAGAACAACATATGGAATGATAGAATGAGGAAAACGATAGAATGATAGATAAAATGATAGCACAATATATGAAGCGATGAACAATATATGGAGCGATGAACAATATATGGAACGATAAAAACATGGAACGATAGAACATATGGAGCGATAGAATGAGGAAATGATAGAGGAATGATAGCACGATATATGGAATGATAGAACAATATATGGAACGATAGAACAATATATGGAATGATAGAATGAGGAAACTGCAGAATGAGATAAAATGATAGCACGATATATAGAGCGATAGAACAATATATGGAATGATAAAAACATGGAACGATAGAACAATATATGGAATGATAGAATGAGGAAGCGATAGAATGATAGAGGGAATGATAGCACAATATATGGAACGATAGAACAATATATGGAGCGATAGAACATGTATATGGAACGATAGAACAATATATGGAATGATCGAACATGTATATGGAATGATAGCATGATATATAGAACGATAGAACAATATATGGAACGATAGAACATGTATATGGAGCGATAGAACAATATATGGAATGATAGAACATGTGGAACGATAGAATGAGGAAATGATAGAGGGAATGATAGCACGATATATAGAACGATAGAACATGTATATGGAAGCGACAGAACGATATATGGAATGATAGAATGAGGAAACTGCAGAATGAGATAAAATTATAGCACGATATATAGAGCGAAAGAACAATATATGGAATGATAAAAACATGGAACGATAGAACAATATATGGAATGATAGAATGAGGAAACGATAGAATGATAGAGGGAATGATAGTACGATATATAGAACGATAGAACAATATATGGAACGATAGAACAATATATGGAGCGATAGAACAATATATGGAATGATAGAACATGTATATGGAGCGATAGAACAATATATGGAACGATAGAACAATATATGGAATGATAGAACAATATATGGAATGATAGAATGAGGAAACGACAGAATGATAGATAAAGTGATAGCACGATATATATAGTGTGTTAGAACAATATATGGAATGATAGAACATGTATATGGAACGACAGAACATATGGAGCGATAGAATGAGGAAATGATAGAGGGAATGATAGCATGATATATAGAACGATAGAACAATATATGGAACGATAGAACATGTATATGGAGCGATAGAACAATATATGGAATGATAGAATGAGGAAACGACAGAATGATAGATAAAGTGATAGCACGATATATAGAGTGTTAGAACAATATATGGAACGATAGAACATATGGAATGATAGAATGAGGAAATGATAGAGGGAATGATAGCATGATGTATAGAACGATAGAACAATATATGGAATGATAGAACATGTATATGGAACGACAGAACATATGGAACGATAGAATGAGGAAATGATAGAGGGAATGATAGCATGATATATAGAACGATAGAACAATATATGGAATGATAGAACATGTATATGGAACGATAGAACATATGGAATGATAGAATGAGGAAATGATAGAGGGAATGATAGCACGATATATAGAAGCGATAGAACAATACAACATGTATATGGAGCGACAGAACGATATATGGAATGATAGAATGAGGAAACTGCAGAATGAGATAAAATGATAGCACGATATATAGAGCGATAGAACAATATGGAACGATAAAAACATGGAACGATAGAACAATATATGGAATGATAGAATGAGGAAACGATAGAATGATAGAGGGAATGATAGCATGATATATAGAACAATATATGGAACGATAGAACAATATATGGAATGATAGAATGAGGAAATGATAGAATGATAGATAAAATTATAGCACGATATATAGAAGCGATAGAACAATATATGGAGCGATAAAAACATATGGAACGATAGAACATGTGGAGCGATAGAATGAGGAAATGATAGAGGGAATGATAGTACGATATATAGAACGATAGAACAATATATGGAGCGATAGAATGAGGAAACGATAGAATGATAGAGGGAATGATAGCACGATATATAGAACGATAGAACAATATATGGAATGATGGAATGAGGAAACGATAGAATGATAGATAAAATGATAGCACAATATATGAGAGCGATGAACAATATATGGAACGATAAAAACATATGGAGCGATAGAACATGTGGAGCGATAGAATGAGGAAATGATAGAGGGAATGATAGCACGATATATAGAACGATAGAACAATATATGGAGCGATAGAATGAGGAAAGCGATAGAATGATAGAGGAATGATAGCACGATATATAGAACGATAGAACAATATATGGAATGATGGAATGAGGAAACGATAGAATGATAGATAAAATGATAGCACAATATATAGAGCGATGAACAATATATGGAACGATAAAAACATGGAACGATAGAACATATGGAACGATAGAATGAGGAAATGATAGAGGGAATGATAGCATGATATATAGAACAATATATGGAACGATAGAACAATATATGGAATGACAGAATGAGGAAACGATAGAATGATAGATAAAATTATAGCACGATATATAGAGCGATAGAACAATATATGGAGCGATAAAAACATATGGAACGATAAAAACATATGGAACGATAGAATGAGGAAATGATAGAGGGAATGATAGCACGATATATAGAACGATAGAACAATATATGGAACGACAGAACGATATGGATGGATAGATGAAGCAGCCAGTCCTACTCTCCAGTCTTTTAATTAGTTAATGACCAACAACATCAAATGAAGAAACACCTGCAGACTCACACTACCTTCTGAGTGCTTTCATTTAATCAAGCCGTCCAAACACAATTAATCAATTAATGAATTGCTCTTAAATGCATGTCAGAGCCTGAAGTCCATCATTTAGTGATTTGGGTAATTGTGGGAGTGAGAGCAGAGACATGACAGGGAAATAACTGGGCCAATGACAAACAGCCTCGTCTGACATACAAGACCACGGGAAATCATCAGTCCCACGATGTGTTCTGGAAAACGTAATCTTTGTATTCACGTCGATTCCAAGCATATTTGAAACAGTTTAAGCTATTTGTTTTTTCTCGAGTAGAGTAAATAAATGAATGTTTTCCGGTTCACATGAGGGTTACCATATAAAATATATTTCTTTAATACAATAGCCAGACAGATTCAAGATTCAAGAGTTTAATTGTCACATACACAGTTATATACAGAATATACAACCGGCAGTGAAATGTAAACAGGTCCGCTCCATGGACAGTGCAAATTCACAGTTAAAAACACAAGGAAGAAATTATAATAGAAATAGGATATAAAAAAAGTACTATCTATATATATATATATGTCTATATCTGTAGAATTATAAATAATCAAGTCAAGAGAAAAAAAAGGTAACAAATAAGGATAAAGTGGAATAAAATAATTGAAGTAGACTTTGCAGTGAGTAAACTGTAGACTTATAAATATGTGGTTAACAAATGTATAAAGAGTATAATGTGCAAACAGGTTTATGACAGGTTGTTACACAGTAACAACGAGAACAGAAAGTGCAGTGCAATGTCAGTGTATCGATGTTTATCCTGACGTGAAGTCACGTGATGTTAAGTGACTGAGTTCAGGAGTCTGATGGCCTGGGAAGAAGCTCCTCCTGAGTCTCTCAGTTTTGGCCATCAGGCTTCGGGAAGCGCTTACCAGATGGTAGCAGCGTGAAATGAGGGTTTGCAGGGTGATTAGAGTCCTTGATGATCTTGGTAGCTCTACCTTTGCAGCGTTTGGTGTAGACGTCCTGCAGAGACGGAGAGCTGACCCTGAGATACGCTCGGATAAGCGCACTACTCTTTGCAGGGCTTTGCGGTCATGACTGGTGCTGTTCCCATACCACGCTGCTGTGATGCACTGAGTTAAAACACTTTCTATCGCCCCTAAATAGAAAGTTTTCAGGATAGCTGGTGAAACCCTGAATTTCCTCAGCTGGCGCAGGTGGTACAGTCTTTGCCTGGCTTTTTTCACCTGTGTCTGAATGTGAGCAGTCCAGGTCAGGTCCTCGGAGATGTTTACTCCCAGGTACTTGAAGCTGCTCACTCTCTCTACTGGTGACCCGCTGATCATGAGGGGGAGTATGTCCGTTGCTGTCTCTTCCTGAAGTCCACAATCATTTCTTTGGTCTTGCCAACATTCAGAGAGAGACAGTTGTCCTGGCACCATGATGTTAGATGCTCCACCTCGTCCAAGTATGCCGTCTCATTGTTGTTGGAAATGAGGCCCAGGACAACAGTATCATCAGCAAATTTGATGATAGAGGTGGAGCTGTGTGTGGACAAACAGTCATGCGTGTAGAGAGAGTAGAGCAGGGGCTCAGGACACAGCCCTGTGGAGCTCCCACACTCAGGGTGATGGAGGTGGAGGTGGACTGGCCTATTCTCACCACCTGAGGCCTGCCAGTGAGGAAGTCCTCAATCCAGTGGCAGAGAGAAGGATTCAGGCCGAGATCCAGGAGTTTGGAGGTTAGCTTGGTGGGAACTATGGTGTTAAAGGCTGAGCTATAGTCAATAAATAGCAGTCTTACGTAGTTCCCACTTTGCTGTCGATGTGAGTGAGGGGAGTGGAGGACATGAGAGATGGCATCTTCAGTCGATCTATTGGGACGATAGGCAAACTGAAGAGGGTCCAAAGTGTCAGGAATGAAGGCGCAAATGGTGTTTTTAATGAGTCTCTCAAAGACCTTCATGACTATAGACGTGAGAGCCACTGGACGATAGTCATTTAGGCAAGAGGGTTTACTGTTCTTGGGGACAGGGATGATGGTGGATTTTTGAAGGAGGTGGGGACCACAGATGTAGCGAGGACTCATTAAAGATAGATGTAAACAACCCGGTGAGCTGATCAGCACAGGACCGCAGAACACGACCTGAAATACCATCCGGCCCAGCAGCTTTCCTGACGTCCACACGCTTGAGTGCTCTCCGAACTTCATCCTCCGAGACAGAGATCACGTGATTGTTGCTGCTCTGAGTAATTTCCTCTAACGCGCCACTTGGCGGAGTCGCGCGTCGCGGTTACAGTCAAAGCGAGCATAGAAAGAGTTTAACTCGTTCACGAGCAACGGATCAGCGCTCACCTCTGCAGAGGATTTAGATCCAAAGGAACAGATGGACCTCAGACCCTGCCACATGCGCCGCGAGTCGTTGAGTTGGAAATGAGACTCCACTCGGTCTTTATAACGGAGTTTTGCGGCTTTAACTGCTCGTCTGAGAGCATAGCAGGACGATCTGTATTCATTCATATTCCCTGAATGGAGACCGGCGTTGTAAGCAGCAGTGCGTGCGTTCACTGCCGCGCGGATTGAATTGTCCACCCACGGTTTCTGATTTGAGAAGGACGTTATTGTTATTGTTTGCGTGGCTTGCTCTGTAAGCGTGTTGATGAAGCAAAGCGCCACGTCTGTGAACTCGCTTACGTCAGCTGAACTCTCGCTCGAACATGTCCCAATCCACATCGCCCAGAGCTGCCTGTAGCGCGGTCTCTGAGTGGGGTGACCAACGCTTAACTTCCCGCCTCACCGGGGGTTCCTGGAGGAGCTTTTGTTTGTATTCGGGAGTGAGGAAAATGGCGGCATGATCCGATTTGCCAAACGCTGGAAGTGACCGCGCTTTATAGGCGTTCTTAAACGGAGAGTAGCAGTGATCCAGTGTGTTTGCTCCTCGTGTGGGGCAGGAGACGTGCTGGTGAAAGTTTGGCAGGACTTTCTTTAGGTTTGCTTTGTTAAAATCGCCGCGACAATGAATGCCGCGTCGGGATGTTGGTTTATGACGCCGCTGGCAACATCATGAAGGCCAGATAAAGCCAGCGCTGTGTCTGCCTGCGGTGGGATGTAAACGGCGTCGCGACAACCGCAGAAAACTCCTCGGCAGATAGAATGGGCGGCAGATGATTGTTAAATGTTCCAGATGAGGTGAGCAGGACCGCGAGAGAATGGTGATGTTCCTGGGATCGCACCATTTCTTGTTGATCATGAAACACACTCCATCGCCTTTGGATTTACCGGCCTCGGCTGTTCTGTCCATCCGAAAAACAGAGAAGTTCTCCGACGGCGTCACAGCTGTGTCCGGGACCGCGGGCGTGAGCCATGTTTCAGACAAACAATAGATATTACAGTCTCTCATGTCCCGTTGAAAACTTATCCTGGCTCTAAGATCGTCCATCTTATTATCCAAGGATTGAACATTTGCTAGAAGAATGCTCGGGAGAGGAGGTCTGAATGCCCTTTTCCTCAGTCTGTTACGGATACCAGCACGTTTCCCACGGTGTTTCTTTGTTCTACGCCGCTGGCTCTGTCCATTGTTCAACTCGGCGTTCCGAAGAATCTCAGATGGCCACAGAGGATCGGCGAAAGTGTCCTGAAACAGTCCAGTGTAGAGGTAACCAATGTCCAAAAGAGTTTTGCTGTCGTAGTAGATCAATGCAGATGATAAGTTTGTAAAAACTGAGAGTAAAAGAAAGTAAAATAGTAAATAAAAGCACAGTCTTCGCGGAGCGACCTGAACGGCGACCAAACACAGCGGCGCCATTTTGTGACAGTTGCACAACCTGAACATTTTAAGCCCTTAATCTAAATTTAATTAAATAAACAACTGAAAACAGGTATAAAACATGCCGTATTTTGGTGCATATACATTTGTGATGCACAAATGAATAGATTCACAGCACAAGTGGTAGGGAACATGTTCTGAGACAGAGTGACTCTTGCACTGTAGTGTGCACTATGCAGGGTCCCTTCCAGCGAGCCCGGCTCTCTCAGCTAAGTGGGAGTTATTTCTGAAAGCATTTCACCTCAATCAAGCTGTTTAAGAGAGGACATTGTCACACTGAGCCGTGTGCTGCGGCTGAATAGCTGAAGCACAAAACTCTTTTTTCTTTCGGCAATGGAGCTGCGTTTTCATTCCCACTGACACTCAGGCCTTCGGGCTTTTTCCAGCATGTCTGTTTAAATTTTCAGACTGACCTCTCGTCTGCAGATCTCCACAGATGTGTGTATCTGACTCAAAACTCCTATAGCAAAACCGCAACAGACATTTACTTAACGAAACAACAGGTTTATGAGAACGACGTCAGTGTGACCACCTGAGAAAACGCATTTGATGAAATCAGACCTATTCTGTGATCATTCATGTGATGTGAAAATTTAAAACGACTGAAGATTGACAGATCTAATAAATATTGCAACCTCTGACAGGCGTCATCATTACTATACCACAAGCACAAATAAACCGGTTGTCCAAACACTCTGTCATTGGCCGACCAAACAGAATGCCTTAATCACGCTATTGGTTAATGAGTGTTGCCATGGTGGGCTGGTTGGGATGCACAAACAAACAGAACAAAAAAATTGTTTAAGTAACTAATAAAAGTTAATCTTAGTTACTAAGAAATATATTTTATATGGTAACCCTCATGTGAACCGGAAAACATTCATTTATTTACTCTACTCGAGAAAAAACAAATAGCTTAAACTGTTTTTGAACTGAAGTGTGATGTGTATTGAAGGTCTGGGGAAAATATTTCAATTACTTTTTGCTTGATGGATACGCCACTTGGCAAGTCAAATATTTTCAGTAAGAATGTTATAAATGCTTTTCAAATATGCTTGGAATCGACGTGAATACAAAGATTACACATACATACAGACATACATACACTATACACACACCACACAAATACAAAATTAATAAAATAAAAAAATACATAAATGTATAAGTCACTTGCCTGTGTGTGTGTGTGTGTGTGTGTGTGTGTGTGTGCGCTTTAAATGCATAAATAAAATATTCATTGCAAATTTGTACATACACACAAAATACATCTTAAATGATGGCAAATTAAACAAACACTACTAAATCTTTAATGCATAAATTATTTTGGTTACACTTGGCAAAGTGGGCAAGATTATTAGTTAATGTCTTAATGTGTGTGATGTATAATACACACACACACATATACACATACATACATATACACACACACATATACAGACATACATACATACATACATACATACATACATACATACATACATACATACATATACATACAGACATACATACAGACATACATATATATACAGACATACATACACACATACATACATATATATATATACAGACATACATACACACATACATACACATATATACAGACATACATACAGACATACATACACACACACACACATATACAGACATACATACACACACACACACACACACACACACACACACACACACACACACACACACATACATACATACATACATATACACACACACATATACAGACATACATACATACATACATACATACATACATGCATACATATACATACAGACATACATACAGACATACATATATATACAGACATACATACACACATACATACATATATATACAGACATACATACAGACATACATACACACATACATACACATATATACAGACATACATAGACATACATACACACACACATATACAGACATACATACATACATACACACACACACACACACACACACACGCACGCATACATACATACATATACACGCACACATATATACACACACACACATATACATACATACATACATACATACATACATACACACATACACACACACACACACACACACACACACACACACACACACACACACACACACACACATGCATACATATACACGCACACATATATACACACATGCATACATACATGCATACATACATGCATACATACATACATGCATACATGCATACATGCATACATGCATACATGCATACATGCATACATGCATACATGCATACATGCATACATGCATACATGCATACATGCATACATGCATACATACATACATACATACATACATACATGCATGCATACAAATTCAATTTAAATTATACAAATTTGATGGAAAAAATATTTAAATACAGAAATTGTTTAGGTAACACTGAAGTGGACATGACTATTGGGGAATACATTTATGTGTGATATAACATTATTAATGATAATTTATTGAATGAATAACAATGTATACATTAATAATGCATTACATCACACACATATTAACAGTCGCACACACACGATGGCAAATAAGATTTAAAAATTCTGGCTACAGAAATTGTGGTAAAACTTTACAATAAGGTTTCATTAATTAACCAAAACATTTATAAATCTTATTTAATATTACTTTCAACATTTACTAATACATCATTCAAATTAAAAGTTGTATTTGCTAACATTAGTTAATGCACTGTGAACTAACATGAGCAAACAATGAACAGCTGGATTCATTATTAACAAACGTCAACAAAGATTAATAAATACTGTAGCAAATGTATTGCTCATTGTTAGTGCGTGTTAATCGATACATTAACAAATGAGACCTTACTGTGAAGCGCTTCCAAAATTGTTTAGGTAACACTTGTGTTGATCTGCCAAATGAACAATTATTGAACGATGACCTAAAAATGCCCAAATCTCAGCCGATACATCGGCCTATCACATTTACGACACAACTCTGCCTCTCCGTAACCTTGTCAAAAAGAGTCTCTCACAAAAGAACAGTTGGTGCGGTTGCGCACACTCACACACCAACAACCTGAAGTGGTCAATCCGTCAATATGTTTGCGAGTCTTGCATATGCGCGGTGGCGAAGCGAAGCTGTACTGAAGAAACTGGAGGCGGATAATGTGATAATTTCTGTCTAATGTACCATCTGCTATTGTATCAATGTCACTGTTAGCATGAAGCAGCTTTACTTTCCGTCTGTAGCCTGATGCTCTCGAAGGCTTTCAGCGTGGACTGCCAAAGCACTTACAACAGCCCTCCACAGGCACCAAACACGGCCTCGTTCAGACAAACAAGATGACTGCTGGGAAACCAAAGGCCCAAATCTAAGCATACCTGCCAGAGCTGCCGAGAAATTTACACTGTGTACTTATCTTTAATGTGGTTGGGCCTGTCAGTCAAGCAGTCAATTTCTAGAGACAAGGCCACTCTTTGTAAATCAGCGTAATATTCACGATTCAATTCTGAGGGAAGACGAAGCGCAGACGGCGTCGACTGTGACAGAGCTGTAATCATTTCAATCTGGTAAACACCGATTATGCCTCTCAAAGCGTCTGGCTGTTCAACTGATACAGTGGTCTCGTCTCTTCTCTTGCACGCTCTGGGAAACCAGACACGCGTCCTGAGTTTCAGCGCAGGTGTCGCACGCAATTTCAATCAATCCTGCAAGCTCCACGTTCATGATGCGGGAAATTCCTGCATGGTTTCTGCTACAGTATATAGGTGAGAATTAGTAAATGAATCCATAAACAAAGCAATCGTTTGATCTTTCAAGGGCTCCAGACTGCGACGAAAACTATGGTTGAATGCTTAATTTCTATGCAAATCTTCAAACACTGCAATGTATTCCCAAAAACCATCCAAAAAACTTTTTTTTTACAGTGTGTCTAAAAATAAAATAAAATATTTAAAAAATTATATTTAAAAATGAAAAAAATACGATAAAATAAAGTTTTTTTTTATAAAATACGATAAAATAAAATATTTATAAATAGAAAATGTAAATTTTTTTATTAAAAAAATACAAAATAAGACAAAAATATTTAAAAATGAAATAAAATACAATAAAATCTAAAAAAGTTTTTTTATAAAATACGATAAAATAAAATACATTTATAAATAGAAAAATGTAAAAAGTAATATAAAAGATGTATGGCAATATATGGCACGCAGCGCTGTCAGAAGCAATCAGAGCATCAAATAAATGTTTTTGAAAACCTAACATTTTGCAGTTTATTTAGTAACCCATTATGCAAATTTCTCTTTTACATGGTGTTTGAACAAAAATGTGTCGGCAGTGTGTGTACACAACCACCCTATAAATAGTAAAAATCCACCCACTCTTTTTTAACCCCCTTAAATCATACGCAGTGTCTCAAAAAAAGCAGTTTGCAGATTCTGGCAATGTGATGTCACATTGCACGGGCCCCGCCCACAACTGTTGAGAGACTCCGCCCTATTAGCATAGACCCCGCCCTCAGTGAGCTGAACAGCCCACCATGTTTATCTCCTCGCCAGAGCATTAACAGCAGGATTTACGTGAGAAATGTGTTCTTATTAAAGCTACTGAAGTTATTCAGTCAAGAGCAGTGAGTGAGTTTCTGTTTTTCTTCTGTTGTTTGATTCATATTAACAGGAGATATAGCAGTAGGTACTGTATTACACTGATGTCACTTTAATACACAGATCTAATATACACATGCAATTACTTACTGTTTACACACAGTTTAACTCTCCGTCTGACATCCAGCTTTCTGTGCTTCAGATGTGTGCACTCGGAAAACCATATATCAGAAGTTTAGATTGATATGGCTTTAAAACGCATGAAGATAACACGCGATAGAAATGATAATCCAAACCAAACAGACGTTTTAGTTTTTGGCAGAGTATCCGAGGCACAAGCTGTAAAGGCTCCGCCCTTTTCTGTAAATTGGGCGGGGAGGGAAAAAAGCCAGGCAAAGACTGTACCACCTGCGCCAGCTGAGGAAATTCAGGGTTTCACCAGCTATCCTGAAAACTTTCTATTTAGGGGCGATAGAAAGTGTATTAACTCAGTGCATCACAGCGTGGTATGGGAACAGCACCAGTCATGACCGCAAAGCCCTGCAAAGAGTCGTGTGCTTATCCGAGCGTATCTCAGGGTCAGCTCTCCCGTCTCTGCAGGACGTCTACACCAAACGCTGCAAAGGTAGAGCTACTAAGATCATCAAGGACTCTAATCACCCTGCAGACCCTCATTTCACGCTGCTGCCATCTGGTAAGCGCTTCCGAAGCCTGATGGCCAAAACTGAGAGACTCAGGAGGAGCTTCTTCCCCCAGGCCATCAGACTCCTGAACTCAGTCACTTAACATCACGTGACCATCGACATACTGACATTGCACTGCACTTTCTGTTCTGTTCTCGTTGTTACTGTGTAACAACCTGTTATAAACCTGTTTGCACATTATACTCTTTATACAATTGTTAACCACATATTTATAAGTCTACAGTTTACTCACTGCACAGTTTACTTCACTTATTTTATTCCACTTTATTCTTTTTTTACTTTTTTTTCTCTTGACTTGATTATAATATATATATATATATATATATATATATATATATATATATATATATATATATATATATATATATATATATATATATATATATATATATATATATATATATATATATATATATATTAGTATTAGTTTTTTATTCTATTTCTATATAATTTCCTCCTTGTGTTTTTAACTGTGAATTTGCACTGTTCATGGAGCGGACCTGTTTACATTTCACTGCCGGTTGTATATTCTGTATATGACAAATAAAACTCTTGAATCTTGAGGCGCAGCTCATTTGCATTTAAAGATACATGCATTTTATTGCGGGTATTTTGAGCTGAAACCTCAGACACCTGAGACTTATATTACATCTTGTAAAATGGGGCTTAATAGGTCTCCAAACCTAAAAAGCATAAACTTCTCGGCAGTTGGCTGCAGCTGTAGTACATGATATACCCATTTTCAGCTCGGTTGCCTGTTCTTACGGTGACATTAAGGGCAACAGAATCATCTCATCTGCTTCGGTCTCATCCATCAGTCTAACTACAGTGAGCTAATTATTTAGCCCATAACCCAGACACGATGCACATTACATCGGCTGAAAGATAAATCATTACACATGCTACGCTTTCTGATATTAAGTGGTTTGTAAGTACAGTGGATGCATCATATTTCAAGAGCAGACAATATACACAGACGTGACGGCAGCTGGAGTAATGACCACCCATTATCTTATATTGCTTGCAATAATAATTTTCAAGAGACTCGTTTCGTGAAGGGTGGTCCATCAGATGTTTTGGACAAAGACTTTCCTACGTAATCCAAAAATCTCTTTTTAAAGGTCGTTAAAATGAAGACCTGGATAAAACCCTTGGGGGAGGTTATTTTTACATCTAAAACGCCATTGATCACAGAACATCATATGCGGTTTATAAATATTTCATCTTTTATACGCTGCTACGATAATGTTATTAAAACAAGTGATATAACTGTAGCAGGACTAGACAAATAAAAAGAGAAAAGGATGATACAAAATGTCATATATTCATAATTACTTTTTTGATCATTTTTCTTTCTTATATAAACCCAATTGATCAATTACATAAATCAAAAGGTAGAAATATTATCATTTTTTTCATAGCTCTAATAAATTACATGCACAGTTCTGACCATGATATCTAATGGGCAAATTAATGCTATCGCTATATTATCTATGAGCGGCATAACAGACACAATAATGTCTGGCCTTGATAGCGGTCGTCTGAAACACTTAAACAATCATATCAATTGAAAATAATAAAGACAAATAAATAAAATATGGTAAAACAGAAAAGGCAAATCTAGTTACAATTCATACCGAAGTGAAAACTTGCACGTGGAAAAAAAAAACAAACCCACAAAAAGAGATTTGATGAATGGTTCAGGTCAGATGAACAGTCTTGTGAAGAGCGTCATGCCCTTGCCCAACACAAAGCTTCTTTTTGTAACTTGAGAAAAACTATTGAAATGGTTATAGAAAAATGTTTCTTTTTCAGTACTATGAAACATTTTAAAGTGCTGGATGATTTTAGCACTTCACAACATAACTCCCCCAAACTTTGTTAATTTAATTTAGTTAAAGAACCATTGAGAATGCAAGAATGCAGCCCAAGGACGGTGAACGCATGGGGCAATGGTGTTAGAAAGAAGGGGAAACATTAATACTTGGACTTTTTGGAGTGGTGGGATAACTTTTATAGAATCAAATTCAATTAAAAATATGAAAATAAAAATGACATCTGAATAAAAACCTTGTGTGATAACATCATAACTGATTAACCAGGAATTCTTTCATTTAGTTCCGAAATCCAAATGTAATCCAGATGTTTTAGATGTTGATTTATCCTTCATAAAAAGCTAATACTGATACACATGTGACTTATCTCCCAACAGTTAATGTTCACCTAAAGTCCCACTGGAGTGCCTTGAAACGCTAAGCATTTTGTTGACATAATTTCCACTGAAACAAAGACAGGGCGGGACATATCGAACAGCTCCTCCCCTTTTTTAAAATAGCCAATAGAGTTTAATTTATAAATATCAGCTCGTCCAGAGCCGTTGAGCTTGATAAAGCCGCAGTTTCTCCTAATCTCTAACCGGTTCTCCTCTATATCGCTTTAAAATACAGTGTTCTGTGCAGAATTCAAACGGGTTTGATCACATGATCCGCTCTGTGCTGTCATGTCTCTGGACCGACTCGATCACATGATCCGCTCTGTGCTGTCGTGTCTCTGGACCGACTCGATCACATGATCCGCTCTGTGCTGTCGTGTCTCTGGACCGACTCGATCACATGATCCGCTCTGTGCTGTCGTGTCTCTGGACCGACTCGATCACACGATCCTCTCTGTGCCGTCGTGTCTCTGGACCGACTCGATCACACGATCCGCTCTGTGCTATCGTGTCTCCGGACCGTCTCGATCACATGATCCACTCTGTGCTATCGTGTCTCCGGACCGTCTCGATCACATGATCCGCTCTGTGCTATCGTGTCTCCGGACCGACTCGATCACATGATCCGCTCTGTGCTGTCGTGTCTCCGGACCGACTTCGATCACATGATCCGCTCTGTGCTGTCGCGTGTCTCTGGACCGACTCGATAACATGATCCGCTCTGTGCTGTCGTGTCTCTGGACCGACTCGATCACATGATCCGCTCTGTGCTGTCGTGTCTCTGGACCGACTCGATCACATGATCCGCTCTGTGCCGTCGTGTCTCTGGACCGACTCGATCACATGATCCGCTCTGTGCTGTCGTGTCTCTGGACCGACTTCGATCACATGATCCGCTCTGTGCTATCGTGTTCTGGACCGACTCGATCACATGATCCGCTCTGTGCTGTCGTATCTCTGGACCGACTCGATCACATGATCCGCTCTGTGCCGTCGTGTCTCTGGACCGACTCGATCACATGATCCGCTCTGTGCCGTCGTGTCTCTGGACCGACTCGATCACGTGATCCGTGTAGATTTCATCCATAGCTTCAGCATCGGTTTATAATGTAGGGGCGTGGCTTCAGATTCTAGAGAGCATTTGATTGGACAAGTAAATCTGATGAGACGCTGAAGTGCAGAGTGATGTCATCATGATCATTAATCCATATTGGCGGAAGTGAGAAACTAAGTTTTGAATGTTCACAAGTTTTGTGGATTTTGTCTTTGTATTTCACGGGGACTTTAAGACAATCAACAGTGTTTAAGCGAATACTCAGTAAGCCAGGGATTTTAGATATTTCTGTGTATTTGATCGTTTAGGCACGAACCTGAAGCTCAAAGCCTACTCTGTTTTTCCGTGTTCCACTCTGTCTAAGAGCGCACTATATAAATATATGAATGTTATTGGCTGATAACGATAGGCGCCCGACCAATCGGAGCACCCTTAATATAAAGAAAAGCTTTGTACGAACAACCACTGTAGGAAGTCTCATTCGAGCATTGATTGATTTCAGCATATCTTCAGAATACCAAACACTGAGAGGAATTCTGGACATTGCAAAAATAACAAAATAAAAAAGCAGAGAGATTTTTAACTACACTACTGTGCAGTGGAATTCTATTCACCACTTCCAGCAAGTTTGTATAGGTGCAGAGAGTAGGTGTCTGCATTAGTTCTGAGTCTGACGGCCATGAATAACCTCTGTAGAAAACACCTCTGCTGAACCACTGACGCATTACAGAAATCATCCACATTATGCAGATTACCATCGCATTACGCTACTCATCCTTCACCACCACACTACAGAAGAGCTGGACTCGTTTAGTCGAAAACTTCCTTCCATGAGTCTGTTTAACTTGTCTAACAAATGTAACTCAAATACTTTTTCAGAGTTATGCATTTACATTAATGCATTTAGCAGAAAAGTAAATTACTCTAAAAAAGTATTTGTTCAGAGAAATATATAAAAGTGCAAACTACAAGCATAAGGCTAGTCTATAAATTAAAAACGGTTAAAGGTGACATGCAAACAATAGAATCTGAACAACAAACAAATGACTTTTCAATGGTTGTAGATGATGAAAGACTAATAAATGCATGTGTGCATTTGAAGTTTGGCATTTCTTGTACTTTGTAATATAATGCAATCATTTCAGTGGTTTTATTTAAATACTGATACGATATCTGAAAAGCATCTAGCTTTGCTTCTGTAACCAATTCTATGGTTATTATTTGTTGTTGCTTGTAATTTTATTATAATAACTGGCAGAATTACATGGATAAACACGATGTTTAAATGTCAAATGTTAACGGAGAACTACATGAACACTACATGACTAATTCTATTTGTTAACTTTTAAATAGTTTACCCGGAGCATTGAGAATCGCCACATTTTACTAGTTTATGTTGAAGTTAACACAAATTAAACAAGGCAGTTGCCAGCATGCCTAAAATTCACAACCCATGTTTGCTTTAGTTCGTTTTCCATTGGGAATTTCTCGGAAAGACTCATTTTCAAAGCTTCTTCAGCTGAACAAATCAACACCAACATATCGGTATCGGCCGAAATATCTTGAAGCCGATAAATAATGGATTATTTCCTTCAGATGCGCACTGTTCGTCATAATGGTTTCGAATTGCACGGAAAATGATAGAAAGCACTTCAAAAAAGGAAAATACAGTTCAGTGCAACATGTGCAGCGCAAGTCTGTCATAGAATACATAAAATAATGAAAACATCAATTGTGTGCTTGGGATTTTAATGGTAAGACTTTTGTTTTTTTAATCAGGCTCTCAAATGATAAAAATGTAGATGTATCGGCCAATATATCGGTTATCGGCTTTCAAATATAAAGAATTATCGGTATCGGCCAAAATGTTCATGATCGCTGCATCCCTAGACAAAGTATGCAACAATATAAAGACTCATTACACTCACATTTAAAATGTCACTTCACCCTTACTAAGCTCCATTAGTATTGACTGTTGCAATCTTAGTGTTCACTAGTGAGTACACTGTAAATAAGCAAGTAAGTAAATGTTATTTATATAGCACATTTAACCATAGCAGAACTATCCAAAGTGCTGAACAGAGTAAAGAAAAATAAAATCAAAACGATAAAAACAAGAATAAAATACAATATAAACAAAGTGAAACCAGACCAAACAAACAGTCGGACAGAAGTGTAATAATATTCAATAAAGTTTAAGTTTACTAAAAGATCATTGAGTACGTTTACAAGAAGATACTGTTCGATAGGGCTGGGTATTGACACAGATTTTACAATTTGTTTCGATTCAATATCGATTATTTTGGATATATATCAGGTACAATATGGCACATTTTCTCAAGGAAAACACATTTCTGAACTAATGCTGTAAACTATAATAATAATAATAATAATAAAAATAATAATAATAGTTATATGAAATATTTCTACAAACATTCAAATGGTGACGGTCATAAAACTAAATATTGAATAACATTAAAAATGATAATGAATATGTAATATGGTGCATATATTTAGGAAAATGCTCCTCTCTAGAGTTCATTTCTCTAGCTGACTAACGAGTTTATGGTCAATGAATATGTTTTTTTCTGAGGTAAATGTGACGTCACAAGCTGTTTTACTGACGTCTTTCCGCGGTTGAAACACTCATTGAGCGATTGCATGAGATATGATACGGATTTCGGTAAGTTGTACTGTATCTAACATACTTCAGATGGTCATTCATGTTTATTTCGCGCTGTAACTGGTATTAAAGCGGAAGAGCGTGACGTTTCTCTTGAGCTGAGCTGCACCAGAGCGATCTCACGCCAAAACCGTATTATGTTTTTGAATTCCAAAATAAAATGGGCGTAATTTGAAATCTGAGACGGTTTCATTTCAAAAGTAACAAAACACAAAGATTGTGATTTATTGGATGGGAGGCGCGCTACAATGTTCCATTCATTCATCAACTGAAAACAGGATGACTGATGGATTCTTGGGATTTAAGAATCGATATCGGTTTGTAAAAATGAGAATTGATTAAAATCAAGAAATTTATATTTTTTACCCACCCCTCAAATTTTTCTACATCAAAATTCAAAACTTGCCGTTTCTTTGTAATTTACTAGCAGCGTTCAAGGGAAAATAGCTTCAAAGCAAATCCTACACCTTTCTCTTTTCTTCAGTGCATTAGCTCTGCGTGTTTGTAAGCCTTGCGAGCTGAGCCTGTCGTGGCTAGCCAGGCGTTTCGGTAGCCACCTCAAATTTTGTCCTCCGATCAGAGCAGTCAGATTGTGTTCGGCTGGTGAACCTGGAAGTAAGCTGGCCCTGACTCAAACTCTCCGAGCAGTCCATGCGTTGAATAATGCATCCCGCGTGTCACAAGAGGCCCTCTGCAGCAATTTCTAAGCCAGATTTAAATGTTCACACTCAATTGAGTCCAGCTATGATACATAGACTCGCTTCGACACACACACTCATCATCATCTACGTCCCACCTGAACGCGGTTTTATGATACTCTCACTGGGGATGAATATAGATCAGAAACAAACACAGATGTAAGACAAGTTAAACAAAACCCAAAGACTTGAAACACCCGAGGGCTGTTTTTCACAGGATGTTTGCATTTGGGCTGTGATTACTGATGTCTACAGCCAAAAAAAAGGCCATGTGCTGGACTTAAATTACATTTACAACTATGGTCTTCACAAATGCTTTCTTGCCAAAGATTATGAACGCTTACAAGACTTGAGACAATAAAACTAAACGCACACACCACGCACAATTTAACACCTCTTTGACTAGTGAAAACCAAACGCTGGCACCTTAACAATGCTTTAGAAGAAACCGCCTGACAGAAGAAAAATGACTTGTGTGCAGAATGATAAAATGGTTTGCCTACTTTTTAATTGCATGTATCATTGCTTTTCTCTACAGCAAAACGCTTCACGGGCTGCACGATTAACTGAAATAAAAGTTAAATTGTGTTATGGCTTCCAAGAAAAAGTCGCTTTAACATAACTTGCGAACAAATCATCTTTCCATACTTAAAAAAAAGAGAAGTTAAGGGCTCCCTGTGGTTCAATCAAAATTAATCAATATTAGTGTTTTACCAAAAAAAAGAGCATTTAAGATTAATAATATTGTGCAGATGAACAAACATGCAACCTTTTTTTTTTCTCATTTTAAAAGTTGCAAATCACAATTTTTAATCAGAAAAATCACAATTACATTTCCCCCTAAATCGGCAGGCCTAGCAAACACCATGTCTTTCCCTAAGTCCTAAGAAAAAATTATTCTCATGCTTTATAATCTAGGGGTCTGGCATTGTATATATTGAATATTGTTGGCTCTTTGACTAATTGCCTTTGCTCCTCTTTTGTGAGTCTCTTTGGATAAAATTGCCTGCTTAATGCATAAATGTAAAATATATTAATACTTCAGGCAGCGTTTAAGCCTTGCAGTCATACAGAAGCGCTATTTACCTTGAATAAAAACCAACACACATGTACCATTAATCTAAAATCTGAGCTGAACAATTAGCTCACACCGGGTAAAACATTTAAATGGTTCACTAAACATGAACAGCAAACAGAACCAAGAGAGAAAAAACCCTCAGGCGAGGTGTTAAGTGAGCAAGTGAAACAATCCACAACACATCTCTGGCGAAATTCATCACGGCATGCTTAAAACGTACGCGCGCACGTCATCATTCAAATGCAAATTTAAATGCTCCAACCTTTCCACATAATCACAGATGATTTTATAGCTGATAAGTTGCGTGTTGTTGACGGCGCATATGCGAGGACTAATAGCCCATGATGGCGTTCTGCCTGACTAGCGCTTCGCAGTGAAAAGAGACAACTGTTTCACATTTGGCATTTTCTTATGCAAAGCAATAATTCACGGGGTCCTGCGCATATGTGGGGCGTCACTATTCTGTCCAAGCGAAGCTCATTAAGACACGCCACCGGAGGTCAAAAGAGCTGTGCCCATCACTTTACTCTAAAGAACACTTTAGAGTAAAGCAGCGGGCCAGAGATGTTTCCCCGCAATGGAGAGATTTCAGCCAAATACTGTCATCTGCAAATGCAGCCTGTGTGAAAACTTCCACAACTCACAAAGAGAAGTAAAAAAAAAAAAAAAAAAAAAAAAAAAAAGGTACAGTGCTGTCACTGGGGCGGTACCCTAAGGTACTAAAGTAAAAAAAAAAAAGCTACATCTTTGTACCTTACTCACCCCTAAATGGTACATATTAGTACCTTGAAAGGTTCATATCAGTACTTTAAGAGAGCGTATTAGTACCTTTTCGGTTTTGCACCTTAGGGTACCGACCCAGTGACAGCACTGTACCTTTTTTTCTGACAGTGTATGGGTGCTGTGACAATGTATACTGTAGCAAGGTCAAAATACAGGTAAAGATTTTGCTATGGCGTTTATATAACACGGTAGATAGTGGCATGGCTATTGTGGCAGGAGTGCAAAGTGAAGAGTGATGGGAAATAATGGAAAAAAAAAAAAAAAACAACTGTTTACAACTGCAGAGCAGAACATTGTAAGTTAGTGAAATAAAACAAATGATGCTGAAATAAAAATGTATTATTTTCTTTTTTTTTTTTTCATTAAAATGGCTTTAACAAAATAAAAAAAGTAATTGATTAATTCTATGATTTCCAGAATATTATTATTTCAAATATCAGTATTTTATTAAAATAATTTATTTAAAATAAATGTTTTCGTTTTCTAATTACAACAAATTTTAGCAGTATTCAAGCTCAAAATAACGGTTTAAAAAGGCAATGCAAAAAGACATCAGAGGTGTTTGGAACACATTTTCCTTTTAAGAAACTTAAACTTTATAAACTATAAATCACTGGCTTCCAGCAACGGCCGTACACATTCACGAGAGAGTCAAGTTCTGGCGGAAAGATGACCTCTGACCCCACGTATGACACAGCTCCTCTCTTATTCTGAGATCCTACAACCAGCGCTGCACGATTAACCTGAAATCTCACTTAAACTGATTTGGCTAAGTGAGATTATGAAATCGATTATTTTTTTATACGCATCTTGTCAGTGAAGCACGGCTCTGTGATCAGTAGTAAACGCTGCTCCGTCTGAAAGCACTGCGAGTTCGAGTCACTTATAACGTGCATTTGAAAAAGCAAAACGTGTCAAACATCTTTCACAAACATGAGGAGCATTTATGAACCTCGTCCAACAAAAGACAAGCTTTTACTCCTTTTACTTCATAACTGAGATGATGCGGCTTCTTACACAACATGTTTCATTGTATTCTATACCATTATAAAAGGCTGTCAATTAGCATTGAAGTATAAATATACTTTATCATGGAAATGAGCTTGAAGAACTCAGATAAGCCATACCTTGTCGCAGTCGTGTGTTTATTAGTCGTGTTTAATCAAAGCATTTCAATCTTCTGTTTATTCAGATACAGTGATAGTATGATTCCTATAGGGATTTCCTGGAAGGACGTGCGTTATTGTACTTTTGAGGGGCATATTTGGGGTTTCTGCGCGAGAGCCCCCTCTGGCTTTCAGATGGAGCAGCATTTACTACTGATCTCAGAGATGTGCTTCACTAACAAGCTGCGCATAAAAAAAGCAGCCTTTGCCAAATTGCGTGTGGTTTAATTTCGATTAATTGTGCTGCCCTACCTCCAACATTTTTCTTTAAAACTTCTCTTTAGACTTCTAATTCGTGACTGCCACTTTGTTTTGCTCTATCCTCACCTAAGCTTACGCTACACCTACATCAGGTCAGAGGTCAAAGTCAGCGATTATAGTTTATAAAGTTATAAATATGGATCTTTTTCTTACACAAACGCATGGCTTCACATCAGAAGGCCTTTATTAACCCCTGGAGTTATGTGTATTACTTTTATGATGGATGGATGCAGTTTGTTGGCTTCAAAATCTCAGTTATCATTTACTCCCATTATAAAGCTTGGAAGAGCCAGGATGTTATTTAATTTAACTCCGATTGTGTTGAAAAGAAAGAGTCATATACACGGCTTGGGGACGATTTTTGTTAGAACGATTCCTTTAACTTCTTTATTAAGAACTAAGAACTTTATTAATATTTGCTTGAAATCTATGGAGAAAACGCAATAGCAACACAACAAAATTCAGCTCAAATCTATAGGCCTGTATTTCCTCCTGAAAGCAGTACAAGAAAACAGTAGTGATGGTTGTGAAGATCGAAATCAGATAGACTGACTGATAGAGGTTTGGATCAGTTGCCCCTCTCCAGAGATTACTTACACACTTCAAAAGACGAGGTTCCCAAGACTGCGACCTTGCTACATGAAGCCTCATTGACCAAAATCCACTTCCCCCCCCACCGCGCACATCCTCAGAACTCGGCGTAATCTCCATAAGGATGTTCACACACGGCTGCTAGCGCAAAAAGCAGGAAGTAGGGCAGGAAGGAAGAGCAGATCTCGCAGAGCGTGTTCTAGCTGCTGTGGCACTTGCCGTTCAGCTGCTTAGCGCTTCTCTTCTGCAAATTTAATAGCAGCAGTGGGCCGTTATTTGAAATTAGGAGCCAACAGGCCCGGCCCGCCGCAAATGAACAGATTACCTTGTTCAGTGGTCCGACGCAGGATTGTGATTACCTCACACTCTCCCCTCATTACACACAGAGGAATAAAAAGCCACTGTGAATGGGGAAAAAAAACCTGATCGGAATAATCGGATTGCTGTTAACACGCTGTTGATGGAATTAATAAACAGCTGTGCTGCTGATGTTCGCTCAGGTTCTGTTTACAGGAGTAAATATTAGTCTGTGTGTGAAAGACACAGGAGCAGTTCTGGAGTTAATATCTGGAGAAATAAAAGCTACAGTTTAATATGCTACAGAGTCATATTACAAACTGATAAAAGACTTGAGTACTATAAAATTGGAGAGAGATTGGAGAGAGATAGAGAGATGGATAGATGGATTGATAGATTGCCAAAAGGCTGAAAAATACCATCACCAAGTCCAATACAGTAGTAGTGTGTCTTTCAGAGTTGAGTTCCAGGTGCCACGATCATCTCACATAAAGGAGTGAAACTCAATCTGTGGTCAGCGGCCTCTCTCTCTCTCCCTCATCCTCATCAGATCCCCAACACCTTCTTCTGTAATGCTACACTTCTCTCTCTCACTCTCGTGTCCTGGGACAGTGAAGCAGATCTTAATGCCAGTCTAAATTAGAGAAGCCTCCATTCAGAGCGAGACAGGTAAACAGAGCGGACCAGATAACCTGCTCCTTCAACAGTCTCCATCACGGCCAGACATTGATCAGCAGCACAAATCGTATCATTATCGACACAAAGCAGCAGCAACAATTATATTTGCTAACAAAAATAAAAGAGAAGTCTGATACTAGTACATTTCACAAACGATTACAGAGAAACAGCAAGTAACACACTGAATTAAACATGACATTTTGAAGTTGAAACACTTAAATAGTATTTCCTTGTGAAATGTTTTTTACAGTCTACAAAAGATATGTAAATATGAATGAAAACTCCAATGCAGAGAATTTAATTTTTCATATTTTAAATCAATATTCCACAGTCTGATTTATTGAACATTTTGTGGTGCAGTGATGAAACGCCTAATAACTATTATTACATGAAAACAACTACTAAACTAAATCTAGTTCAAATCAAAGATGCAAACGAAATAAAAACAATTCATGCACAACTGAAACTGAAAATATAATAAACTAGTGAGATTTTCCAAAACTATAATAACCCTGATCGGCTCGGCCTGTCTGTGACGTGCCTCGTCATTTCAGTCTGTCATTCATAAATATGTATTTCTATAAAGCCTCTCCACAACCCTTCTGTTTGATTGCTTAACATTTGGTTTCTTGCTCTTAGAGACTAATAAAAACTGAAGTATGTGGTGGCTAAAGCGTCTCAGGCTTATGAAATATGTACAGCCAAGTGGCTATTGGATATCTGAATGGAATTCAAATAGCCTCAGCGCCACAGCGGAGCTCCAAAACATCACGCGGCCCTTTAGCTCGCTGAGATCGATAGCCCTTAAAACAGCCTGAGAGAAGAGAAGGACGAGACACAGACTATCAGTTTGGATGGAATTCATTTTTAAAATCCTTCCTGCGTTTCACACTTTCAAATGAAACTCGCAGAGATATCTGGAGAGCATGAAGGACTGATGTAATGCTAATGCTTAGGTTATACAGTACATCATATTTAGCTGAAGTCTGGACTTTATACATTTTAGAGTAATAGCACAGGCATCAAATCACTATATTACTATTGTACAGTAGAATGTAGATACGTCTCAATGTAATAATAATACTAATAATAAATTATAATATATATAAATTTTTCCTCCATGTTTTAATTTTAATAGTCAAGCTCTGTTCAGCACTTTGTTGTGACAAACAATAAAAGTGTGTTTAATCTCATATGATGATAATGAGATGATAAAATTTGTTTTATGCCTTCATTTGGTAAAAATAAAATATTTCATAGGGCCCTAAAATGCTATTTTTGTTAAACTATTAATTAGGGTATAACAGTACACGTATTCGTACCGAACTATTTCGAATGCAATCTTTAACGGTTAACAGTCGGCTTGTTTAAAGCGCGGAACACACATCAACCCGAGTTCCCACACGAACATATTAAGTATTCAGTCTAATTTATCACGAAATTCAAACAATAAATGCCGTTTTGACGCTCTTTAATGTGACGTGACTGATCACTGTATAGGTGCGCAGTTCAAGCGGTGGCGCACGAGTGAACGCGATCATCTCTTCCTAAAGAATAAACATGAATCAACAGCTGACGGTGTGTTGAGGATACATTGCAACTTACTGAAATGTATCATATGTCGTGTAATCACTCAATCGGTGTTTCAACCGCGGAAAGACGTCAATAAAACAGCTTGTAAACAATGTCACATAGCTTTACATTTACCTCAGGAGTCATTCAGTGTCCACAGCTGTTAGTGCACTAGAGAAATCAACTCTTTCACTGAATATATGCACTATATTAGCCCATATATGCACTATATTAGCCTATTTGCCTATATATGCACTATATTAGCCTATTTGCCTATATATGCACTATATTAGCCTATTTGCCTATATATGCACTATATTAGCCTATTTGCCTATATATGCACTATATTAGCCTATTTGCCTATATATACATTATATTAGCCCATATATGCACTAGATTTGCCTATTTGCCTATATATGCACTATATTAGCCTATTTGCCTATACATGCACTATATTAGCCTATATATTCATTATATTTGCCTATATATGCACTATATTAGCCTATTTGCCTATATATGCACTATATTAGCCTATATATTCATTATATTAGCCTACACTCACCTAAAGGATTATTATGAACACCTGTTCAATTTCTCAATGCAATTATCTAATCAACCAATCACATGGCAGTTGCTTCAATGCATTTAGGGGTGTGGTCCTGGTCAAGACAAATCTCCTGAACTACAAACTGAATGTCAGAATGGGAAAGAAAGGTGATTTAAGCAATTTTGAGGGTGGCATGGTTGTTGGTGCCAGACGGGCCGGTCTGAGTATTTCAGAATCTGCTCAGTTACTGGGATTTTCATGCATAACCATTTCTAGGGTTTACAAAGAATGGTGTGAAAAGGGAAAAACATCCAGTATGCGGCAGTCCTGTGGGTGAAAATGCCTTGTTGATGCTAGAGGTCAGAGGAGAATGGGCCGACTGATTCAAGCTTATAGAAGAGCAACTTTGACTGAAATAACCACTTGTTACATCCGAGATATGCAGCAAAGCATTTGTGAAGCCACAACACGCACAACCTTGAGGCGGATGGGCTACAACAGCAGAAGACCCCACCGGGTACCACTCATCTCCACTACAAATAGGAAAAAGAGGCTACAATTTGCATGAGCTCACCAAAATTGGACAATTGAAGACTGGAAAAATGTTGCCTGGTCTGATGAGTCTCAATTTCTGTTGAGACATTCAGATGGTAGAGTCAGAATTTGGCGTAAAACAGAAAGAGAATATGGATCCATCATGCCTTGTTACCACTGTGCAGGCTGGTGGTGGTGGTGTAATGGTGTGGGGGATGTTTTCTTGGCACACTTTAGGCCCCTTAGTGCCAATTGGGCATCGTTTAAATGCCACGGCCTACCTGAGCATTGTTTCTGACCATGTCCATCCCTTTATGACCACCATGTACCCATTCTCTGATGGCTACTTCCAGCAGTATAATGCACCATGTCACAAAGCTCGAATCATTAAAATTGGTTTCTTGAACATGACAATGAGTTCACTGTACTAAAATGGCCCCCACAGTCACCAGATCTCAACCCAATAGAGCATCTTTGGGATGTGGTGGAACGGGAGCTTCGTGCCCTGGATGTGCATCCCACAAATCTCCATCAACTGCAAGATGCTATCCTATCAATATGGGCCAACATTTCTAAAGAATGCTTTCAGCACCTTGTTGAATCAATGCCACGTAGAATTAAGGCAGTTCTGAAGGCGAAAGGGGTCAAACACAGTATTAGTATGGTGTTCCTAATAATCCTTTAGGTGAGTGTATATATTCATTATATTAGCCTATATATGCACTATATTAGCCTATATATGCACTATATTAGCCTATACATGCACTATATTAACATATATATTTATTATATTAGCCTATCATTATATTAGCCTATATATGCACTATATTAGCCTATATATTCATTATATTAGCCTATATATGCACTATATTAGCCTATATATGCACTATATTAGCCTATACATGCACTATATTAACATATATATTTATTATATTAGCCTATCATTATATTAGCCTATATATTCATTATATTAGCCTATATATTCATTATATTAGCTTATATATGCACTATATTGACCTATATTCATTATATTAACCTATATATTCATTATATTAGCCTATATATGCACTATATTAGCCTATATATATTCATTACATTAGCCTATATATGCACTATATTAGCCTATATATTCATTATATTAGCCCATATATGCACTATATTAGCCTATATATTCATTGTATTAGCCTATATATTCATTATATTAGCCTATATATGTACTATACTAGCCTAGCCTATATATGCACTATATTAGCCTATATATTCATTATATTAGCCTATATATGTACTATACTAGCCTAGCCTATATGCACTATATTAGCCTATATATTCATATATTAGCTATATATATACTATACTAGCCTAGCCTATATATGCACTATATTAGCCTATATATTCATTATATTAGCCTATATATATTAGCCTAGCCTATATATGCACTATATTAGCCTATATATTCATTATATTAGCCTATATATGTACTATACTATTAGCCTATATATGCATTATATTAGCCTATATATGTATTATATTAGCCTATATATGTACTATACTAGCCTAGCCTATATATGCACTATATTAGCCTATATATTCATTATATTCTACTGAACCTGTTAATGATGTTTTGTTTAATATATGTTTAAATTAATCTGTCATGAAAATGACAGTCACTGTGTATAAATGATTATATTTCAACAACGAATTGGAGAAGAAAAAATATATAATTAGATCTAGAATTTAATGCAAAAACTGCATCGTGAAGTTTATGAGTGTTGATTATTATATCTAAAAATAAATAGCAACTGGATTTAGGCTAATAGTTTGGGCTGTTATAACCTTTAATATTACAGTAATGTGAGAGTAAGGGCTCCCTGTATAGTTTACAGCATTATCTTTAAGCAACTTTCAGTTATAATTGAATTCATTTAAGGACAGACACACTTTTTCCAGTAAACCACTGTTGAATAAAAACAAATAAAAAAACTGCTGTACCGAATCCGCATCGAACCGTTTTGTGTACCGTTACACCCCTACTATTAATAAATTGTTAAATGGCATAAGTTTCATAATTTCAATTAATTAGACATGTTTTTTGACTATGAAAATGGAGTAAAAAAAAAAAAAAAAAAAAATCAAAATGAAAAAAAAAATTAATAAAAATTCAGAAAAGAAAAATGGAATTTGGGAAAAACGAAATGGATTTCATAGGACTCTACTTTACATCATATTTATCTAAAGTTGAAAATATACAAACAGATGCATTATCCATATCCATATATATATATAAATAAAATATATATATATATATATATATATATAATATATATATATATATATATATATATATATATATATATATATATATATATATATATATATATATATATATATATATACATATATATATACATACACATATATATATATTGTATTATCAGCCAAACCTATATATATATACACACACACATAAAATGAACAAATTGTGTTAATCAGCCAAACCTGTATAATTCCAAAATGAACAAATATCAACAGTTCACGGCTAGGCTATGACTAACTCAGATGTATTACTGGCAAATGGCTGAACAAGATGATAAAACAATCAGCTTTTTCTTTTTTTTTTTTTTTGTACTGTAGTTCTGCTTACAGTAGAAAAACAATCAGAGCATGTTTGGTACAAACGTCCAGAGAGTGACCCACGGGTCTCCGGCATTGAGGCGAACGTGATGTTGAAGTAGCAGACATCTTTAAAAAAGATTTCATCTAGGTCAGACTGAGCGGAGCGAGACTTGAGAAAGAAAAAGAGAGTGGGTTAAACGAAAAGAAAGACAGAGAGAAGCACAAAATCAAAGCATCTCTATCATTGCAAACTGAATAAACAGCAATTAAGCATCTCAATAATGCTTTAATTAAGAAAAGGAGCCGTGAGGAGAGAAACAAAGGCTGGACGGTTGCGTTCCCCTGCTGTAAATTGCACCGTTGTGTCCAGGGCCTGCAGCACTCGCAGTCACTATTGACTGCAGCCACTAAGAAAGGTCAGCCGCAGAATACAGACCGCACAAAAGGTTGAATGAGGCAACCGAAGCAATCTTTGGTCAGTATGAAATAGAAATCTCAGGGCTGTACTCTGTTACAAAGTTACTGAAGTGAGGTAGCCTTGCTGTACAGCAAACTTTTACAAATGAAAAGAGCCTGCTGGGGAAATTGGCTCGCCCACTGGCGCTGCGACATGCCTCAGTCATCCAGACATAATACAGAGCGCCATCGGCACTGATTACAGTTTATGCATTAGCCACATTAGGCCCATATTCACCTGAGCATTTGTACTGCTATTAAAAGCATTCATTTTCCATAATTGGACATTATTTTAAAGATTCATGTTCATATAACATGGGTAGTAACTGTATTACGTAATCAGATTGAAAATGAAAATGAAGATGAAAACTTTGGCCGATAATTCAAATTTGAAAGCAGATAACCGATATATTAGCTGATAAATCTAAATCCAATTTTTTATAGAATTTTTGAAAGCCTGATTACAAAAACAAAAGTCTCACCATTAAAATCCACGTCCCAAGCACACAATTATAATGTTCTCTTTTTTGAAGTGATTTCAATCATATTTCAAGCAATTCAAAACCGATCAGTGTGAAGGAAATAATACATTACTATTCGGCCAAATCAGCCAAATTCTCTTATCGGGCCAATAACGATAACATAAAAAAATTAGGGATGCACGACACATCAGCCACCGTATCGGTATCAGCCGATATATGTTCATTTTTAATGTTATCATTATCGGCCGGATACGAAAATGTGGCCGATATATTAAAGCTGATATATGTATTTCCTTCAGCTGAGACACTTCAGATGCACACCATTTGGTTTTGAATGGCTTGAAATATGATTAAAATCACTTAAAAAAATGGAAAATACAGTTCAGTGCAACGTGTGCAGCGAGTCTGTCATATAGACTACATAAAATTATAATAAAGAACATCATAATTGTGTGCATGGGATATGGACTTTAATGATGAAGCTTTTGTTTTTGCAATCAGGCTCTCAAAAATTATATAACATTTTAGATTTAGTGGACAAAATATCTGTTATCGGCTTTCAAATATAAAGAATTATCGGTTATCCGTATCGACCAAAATTTTCATATCGGTGCATCATATTAAAAATTAACATATAAGCACACCGATATGGTGAGAGGAGAGAGAGAGAGAGAGAGAGAGAGAGAGAGAGAGAGAGAGAGAGAGAGAGAGAGAGAGAGAGAGAGAGAGAGAGAGAGAGAGAGAGAGAGAGAGAGAGAGAGAGAGAGAGAGAGAGAGAGATAGATAGATAGATAGATAGATAGATAGATAGATAGATAGAGAGAGAGAGAGAGAGAGAGAGAGAGAGAGATTATTACGTTTTAAAATACTTGCTAGACTACAGTTACTTTTTACTGATTACATGATAATATTAACACAAGGGCAGTCCTTCATTATCATTCATTCATAATTTATTGTTTTCTCAACACTGCATATCAAATCAGCTCCTGACAAAGACATTCATTATTATTTGAATTATCACATTTAACCATGTATGGCTATGTATTTGTTTTTTTCTTTTAAAGACATTTTTATTATTATCATTTGTACCATTTTAAAATGATTTGACATTTTTATGATTCATTTAGTTAATAGTTTTTATTAAACTCACAAACCCCAGTTTTGGAAACTCTGATGTAATGCAATATTTAATATTCATGTTGTAGATAAAGAATGGAATGCATTTACACAAATCTTTCTTTTTGTATCTTTTTAAAAATCAATATGGTACAAGATTATTCTATTCAATTCAGTGTTATAAACGAGTTAGGTCAAAAGTAATCTAAAAGTAATCCAAAAGTAATCAGATTATAATACCTAAAATGAGTAATGGATTACTCAATTTTGTCATGTGATATGGAATCAGTAACCAGCTACAATTTGTAAGTAACACAGAGACACACCCGTTTTAAAGTATTATTTGAGTTAAATGTAAATCATATAAAAATGACATTACTTCAACAAAAGATATGAAGCTAAAGTTCAGCTAAATGTTTGATTAACACGACTCGATATCGATTTAGCTTTGAATATTGTTGAATATTGAGACTGTATTGTCTTCCATAGAGCTGATTTAGTACTGGAGTGAATTTTAAATCATTGCAAATGTATTGTTTTCTTGAAGAATACTGAAACTAACTTATTTTTCTTTCTTGTTTATTACTGTAAAGCTGCTTTATAAAATGCTACATCATTAAAAGTGACATCATGCACACTGACTGATATTCATTATTTCAATGCAAAAATACATAAAATGGAAATCTCAATGCATTCAAATGGGCAGGTTTAAAATGCAACTAAATTTTACACAATATGGCTGTATTATAAGGTTAAAAGTCCTTGTATTATATATAGATATCATAAAGATGCAGTGACCAAACATGTGACACAAATGAAAGATCACTGCTCTGTTCACTCATCAACTTAACTTTATGAGGTGCATCTTGGGAGCATGAGTGATGATCATGTTTATCAAAATGGATTTCAAGCATTTAAGCAAACGCCAGTAGGTTTTTAACAGCATTTTTAACAGAAACTATCCAGTCCAGAGCGTCCAAACTTTCGAGTGGGAGCACGTGTATTTATAGGAACATCAGAGTAACACATTTTGACAAGGAAGTCTACTACGCTTGTGAGCAGTTTGGATTTTTCTGCCCACATATCATGTTGATTCCGAGTGTTGATTCATCCTGCGAGGTCTAAGACTAGACAGCAGTTCTGACAGAACAAAGTGAGAGGAGATACACTTGGTACACTTTTTGGCAGGTTAAACAAAACCAAATCTCCCCGTCTCCATCAGTGTAGAGTTTCCCACCGCGTGGTGCGTTCCCAGCAGCCGCGGCGCTCTGCCGGGGCCCTGACACAGATAGATCTGTCTCACTCTGCGAGAGCGATACCTCACGGCCGGGGTTCTCCTGTCATCCACGTATTGATTTGACAAGAGAGACAAAAGGTATAACTCAGAGCTAATGCAATTGTGAAGACAAATGCTCAGCTGAGCAAAAAAAAAAAAAAAGGAAAGAGGAAGAAGAGACGGGATGGGCAGGGCTGCCGACCGACAAACACTCAGATAAACAGCAGGAGGGAGCCCCGACGGCTCTGGATCGGGTCAGAAAAGAGCACACATTTTTCTAATATCTTAAAAAAAAAAACATTCATGCAGTATTTTAACTCATTCACATGTTGTTATGAGGAATTTAACAATTCTGGTTCAGATTCTTTAACTATTAGTCAGATTAGGATTAGAATTAAACAAATAAGATTTGTAAAAATCAAAGAATCGCACAAACTGTGCAGCTAGAGATGGTTACACAATGCAAAAGATAATTTGATAACCTGATAAAATTTACTTGAGAAGCAATAATATAGAAAGATACATCTTGAATTAACTATTTACTGGCAATAGCTTTTTCTTGTCTTAAGCCTAAACTTCACATTTTGTTCATTTGTTACATTAGAAACAGGAAAGCAAAGTGTTAATGGGATATGAAACAGTTCATTCATAAAATCATAATTTTGCTTTTCAAATGAATATTTCTTGCGTTTCTAGATGCTTTCCACTAGAGAACACCACAAAAATACTGACTAATGCATTACATGTTTTATTTTTAATAATAAATGAATGAAACTTAATTTGTACTTTTATTAACATTGATAATAAATCCTCATATGAGAATGTTTCTGAAGGATCATGCGGCACTGAAGACTGGAGTAATGATGATAAATTCAGCTTTGATCACAGGAATACATTATGTTTTTAGGATTAGTTTACCATTATTTTAAATTGTAATAAATATTTCACAATATTACAGTTTGTTTCTGTATTCAGGATCAAATAAATGCAGGCTTGAGCATTAACATTTAAAAAGTAACATCATTCCACTGTGAAGGCAAAACCAAAAAAAAGGCATACATGCATGAAAAAGTGCATTTATACAGTGTTTTTAGCTCAACGCAAGCTATGCAACACACTCAATACTGATTAGACTGACAAAAATGAGACCAATTCTGAATAAAAAAAATAAAACTAACTACTTCTCTATCCCGGTTAGATGTGCATCAAACATGTGGAAAGGAAAGTTTTCACGGGCCGATGGGACAGGACAAGAATCGATGCCTGTAACCTTCAATGTCGCGGATGTGAAGACCGTCAACACTGTGATTAATCAAACGGCCAAACGCAACACGACGAGAGGCTGCTTTTAACCTTACGCATCAGAGTGTTAATAAATATTAATAGCTTTCATTTGCACACCACTTTTAACTCTATTTAAGAGCTATAAAGGCAGCGTCAGTGTGCATTTGGCGCTGCACTCAGATCATGGCTGCCAGCTGTAAAAGCCGTTTGACAGGAATACTGAGGATCTAAGTGGCAGAATATTGAATTGACATTTCCAGCATGCCTCTGATCAGCCAGAGTTTTCCTTTACACGTCTGTGAAGGATTGCAAATAAAGAGCCTCGTTACGGTGGTTCTTTCAGTCCAAATAACACAACCGCACTCATGCAGATTAACAGGTGGATGACTGGTCATTTTAATGGCGGTAAATTCAAAGAAAAAGTTTGAATTTGACTATAGTATGTAGGATAATAAGCTAGTGCTACACTTTAAATCCACAAATGTTGTTCTAAATAGCCTTACAAAGTTTTCTGAACAAGTATGTTGCTCGTTTGGAATGAAACAAAAGTTGCAATAGTCTTTTCTTCCCTATTGTGACGTATTGAAGTAAAACTGTGTGGAGGGACTTGATTTTGTCCATAGGGAATTGACTGAATGGTTGTGGTTTGCTATTGGTGGATCTCATGTGATTGACAGGTTGTCCCGCCCTCATTCCAGTAAAAACGCCATCAGAGAAGAAAAGAGATGTCGCTGCAAGGTGGGCAAGTTATTTTGATTAACGATTATGAGGGCACATTCATTATTATTATTTTTTTTAAATGCATGATGTTTGTGTACAAATCATTTATAATAAATACAGGGATGCACTGAAACGTCGGCTGCCAAAAATGGCATTTTGGTTTATGGCTGAAAGAGAAAAACGGCCGTAAATGTAAAGATTTGAGAAAGAAATCTGACGTGTGTCATTATATTGGATCCTTGCATTCAGTCTTAAAGTGACAGCAACCTATAAACACCTGCTGCTAAGACACTGATGTTAATCAAACAACAAAACACAGCTTTAACAAAAAACAATCTATATTTGATTTATACAATGAACACTATTTTCCATTTAGGCCTAATTATTACATGTCTACCACTACAGTTAGACCTTACCTTATTTGGAACTGTTATATTTTATTCATCTACGCTTGTAATTAGTGTATTTGATCTTAAACAATATACATTTTATTTTATTAGCTTGTATTTTTTAAATCCAGTATCATTAAAATATACAAATATACAAAAATAATAAGGTAATGTAAAATAAGAAATCTAATTTCTTTTGGCCAAGTGCCCCCAGAATTTTCATTTTGGTGCATCCCTAATAAATACTGCAATATTTCATAAAATAATAATAATTATCATTTTTGTTTTCACGGTGGTCTGCATTGCAGCATGGACACATTATGTGGTCATGTGCTGATAATCTCACATTGCCCAAATATTGTCCTGATTGGATTATCGCTAGAAATAATGAATGATAAATGCATAATTAAATGAATTTGGATTGAAAAAAAGAGAGTAGAGAACTGAAACTACAGATATTCTGCGTGGCTCTCACATAAAAAAAAACTTCCTGAGATACACTATATTGCCAAAAATATTGGGACACTCCTCCAAATCATTGAATTCAGGTGTTACAATGATTTCCATGGGCACAGGTATAAAGTATAAAATCAAGCACTAGGCATGCAGACGCTTCTGCAAACATTTGTGAAAGAATGGGTTGAACTCAAGTGTGGTAAATCACAGAGCAGGGTCAGCGCATGCTGAGGGTCACAGTGTGCAGAAGTCACCAACTTTCTGTAGAGTCAATAGCTACAGACCTCCAAACTTTGTGTGGCCTTCGATTAGCTCAAGAACAGTGCACAGAGAGCTTCATGGAATGGGTTTCCATGGCCGAGCAGCTCATCCAAGCCTTACATCACCAAGTGCAATGCAAAGTGTGGGATGCAGTGGTGTAAAGCACGCTGCCACTGAACTCTGAGCACTGGAGACGTGTTCTCTGGAGTGACCAATCACGCTTCTCTGTCTGGCAATCCGATGGACGAGTCTGGGTTTGGTGGTTGCCAGGAGAACGGTACTTGCCTGACT